>UPTC01001495.1:0-15348 GCA_900537255.1 Acanthocheilonema viteae
ATTGAAATCAAATGCTTCATTTAGAAAAAATTGTGTACTTTCTAAGCATTACTGAGTAAATTATAAACAAACATTAATTATAATCATACTTAAAATAGCAAATGGCTTTATGAAATTGATATGGATTCTATTATTGCAAAAGAGTATTTGATTTCAAATCTATTGTTGTCCAAGTATTATTTTAATCATTAAATTATTAAATTGAGACAAAAAAAATGCAACTACATAACTGTTGCCAGAATATATGCTCTTCTTCGTTTACATTTACTTTCAGATGTCATTTATTCCAATAGTGTTATTAACCTCTTAAAATTAATAATAAAATGTTTTAAGAAACAGAAATCATTTAAATTACTCATTTCTTTCCAAACTAAATATATGTTTCTATTTAACAAAAAGCAAAAAGAAAAAGAAAAAGAAGAAACAAAGAAAATATTTGAAACGATTATATTAACTGCCATCTTTATCATTCATTTTATTTAGTACTGCATATGGAACAAAATTTTCCTCATAAATTGGGTATATTTGATTAAATTTGTTAGTTTCATATATTTATATGACAAAATTTTATCCCAATTAATTTAAAATTAGTAAAGAAAAAGAAAAAGCTTCTAAGATTAATTGAATTATTATAGATGTTGCATAAAATTTAACATTTTATGAGGATGTATAAGGCGTAAAATGAGAGATAATATAAAATACTGAATATATTAGCAAATTTTAATTGAAAATAATGTAATGAGTAAGACAATATGATAAATAAATTATCAGTTGTGAAGTAAAGCATAACGTTCACAAGACCAAATCAAATAATTCGAATTTTCTAAAACAGATTGATTTTGAAAAGTTACAAATCTTGCACTTTTGAATCTGAATTTTCCATAGTTTCGGGAATTATAATAAATTTAGCTTTCGATCTAAAAATATGGTTGCAATCTGAATTATTCCATCTTTGACGGAGAATTGCTTGCCACTGCAACTCTTAAACGCATCATGCAAAATTGTCACGACAGATGATACTTCGTATGTAATCAGAACTTTCAGACAGACACAAATGACTCATAATTAAGTTTTTCTTTCCTAACTGATAGAAAACCTACATGATAACTTTTTTTAACCCCAAAAAATTCTCTTCCAATCGCACGGTACAGGCATGCATGTGCTACATTTCAGTTTTGAGGTTAATGTTATTAGCATCAAATTTACCTTTTTTTCTTCGTGAAATTTGTCATTTAATTTATTTGCATTAAAAGATATGAATTTAACAGTCTTGGCATCTACCTGAAGAAAAGCAAACAATTAATCCAAAGTGGTTATATTTCCTGACAAAAAGGCCTATGATAAAATGTAGCGTACAGGTACAATCCATGAAATCATTTATAAAGATTAAAAATACATAAAATATGAAATCAAAATAAATATTAGATCAAAAGCCAATATAACAAAGTATTATGAATTGCTTTAAAGAATTTAAAAAATAGCATTACGAAATATTACGAATGTAGACAGACATGTCCACAGTCCTATTATATGCAACGTGGTAATGCTACGTATGTTATATTTCTTTTTAATGTTTGACAAATCTGTTCCAATGTGAAAGCATCCTTAGATTTTGAAAAAAAAAAAGATATTGTAACACACTTTTGAATAAAATTGAAACATAAACTTTGTGCATAATTTTAATTTCGATACTGACGAACTCTTTGAATTGCAGATTTCAAAGCTTTTTGTACCTGTCGCGATAAGTAGGCAAATGAATTTTAGATATGACTGAGTGAAAGCAGTAGCGTAGTAATAAACTTCTAAACAGATTTATAATTATAAATCTCACATGACTAGAAAATGAAAATTCCCTATCTTCTAAATTACTATTTGGTATTAATAGCAATTCTACATATTGACTGGATAATCAAAATCGGTTGTAATAAACAATAAAACTGATGCCTGATCACGGGAGATCGAAAGACTCACGGAAGGTACTTTGAAAACAGAAAATGATGTTGCACCAACAGTTTCCACATTACTAGTTGCTAAGCTCAATAAGTCACGCAAAGCTTCATCCAGAAATGTATCCAAGTCATTGATATCTTCTACTGTTCTTGTCACTTCGCGAATTAAAACACTAGCATATCTTTAAAAAAACAGAAATAACTACAATTTGAAATTTTTTTGTCAATTTTGACAATTGATAAAGGGATAAGTACTTAAATTTGAGTGCTTACCTTTGTGGAATATTTGAAGATTTCGCAGATTTTGCACTGATACTAAATTTGGAACTACTATTTATTCTGATACCAGAATACATGCTAGGCGACCAGGCAAGTGATTTCATATCATCAAATGCACCAAGCTGTAAGCTGATCTCGCGTTCCGAAATCATTTTTGCTAAACGCTCACGATCAACAATTTTCTTCCGAAAACGTTTAACTATCTTTTTGTAATTTGATTGCGGTAGCCCACTGGTGAAGTCATCTAGATGTTCTCTAAAATTCTCATACACATTTTAGAAAAAAAGAAAAGTACCTACTTATTCCCCAACTGTACTATTCTACACATTTCTTTAAGTACAAAAAAGCTTTCTTATGTCTTGACAAGTATATAAGAAAACTGATAACTTAACACCTAAAATATGCTATTTCTCATCGGACGATAAGTGGTAACTGACAACGATGAGGAATAGCTTATAATGAGAAATTAAAATCAGGAAGTGTGTGAAGATCAACCGGATGTGTAATGGTTGTAAGTATAATCCAGCTTTATCGGAAAATCTAGATGCACGCAAAATACGAGCAGCGTCCAACAATCCCACTCGTGACGTTGACCGAAGATCGTCACTCTGATGAACAGAATCAGAAGGACTTGATATATAGGAGCCATCCGTTTTCTGAACGGAAAAACAGTTTAAATTTCCAGCATTTTTTACAATCAAACTTCGAAATCAAGAAGTAGAGGTGAAACAATCGATAATCTGATCAGTGGATAAACTATACGCATTGATTTGAAAGTTTGTAGTACTTTGAATATTTCAAAAATGAAAATGGTGAGAGATCTGTACAGCATGAAATAATAGCTATATCAACATAGAGGTTACACTAACTGTTCAAATGATAAATTTCGAGAAATTTACAGCATAACAGTGCTGCTGAAACCTACCAGTAGTGCCTTCAGCGTACATAATGCACCCGTGATAACAGCAAATAAAGCACCTTCTTGGATAACCAAAATGGATTTCAAGTCGAAAACTGCATTGTATTTTGTATTTCCGCCTTTTATTTCTTCCATCAACTTATTGTAAAGTTCATGTTCCAAAAATGGTAGCGACTAAAGTAAAAGAATATTCCATTTTTAACTGTTTAAAATTGAAAACCAAATCATAAAATCTGCTGAAAAAATTACATGACTAATAGTATAAGCTAACTGATCGTCGCTTTCTGAGGAATTCACTTTACGCTTAACATAAATTTGCAATGGCCGAGCAATGCCTTGCAGATAGTCTGATGCAGGTAATGAACAACTGCTAAGGATAATATCAGGACAAACTGCATCCCTAAAAAAAATCACTGAAAAAGTTTCCTGGAAAAAGTATGGTATTATAGTCAATTAAAATCAGTAGATACTCAAAATTTCTTTCAAATCTAATAAATTATAAATAACTGATGACAGCATAACCAAACGAAAATTAAAGCAAGAGATAACAAAGATCCACAGTATTTTGCCCGGGTATCTTTGCGATGTAGCAAATTTAGATAAATATAAACAACAATATAGAAACAGAAAAAGTTTTCGAAAGTAAACATACGGTAATTTGCAGCAGGAACATGCATTAACGTTTTGATTGATTAATGTTTCACCACTGAAACATGCAGTATGGAACCTAATACAATATGGAATATGTTCAGCACCTGTTAAAATCACAGATATGGCAGTCCCTGTACAGCTCAATAGCGCCATTTTCTTATGTATGCTAATTTGTTCATTGTAGCCAACGATTAAATTGCAGCGCAAACTTAATTTTTGTCGAATAAGTTCGATCTTCAGATCGTCCCACCATCTGAAGTAAATGATGAAAAATAGCAATGAAATAAAGTTTTCATTCGATATTCAATATATGTCATCATAATGAGTGGGGATGATCACATATTTGCCAAAATAAATGACAGACCTTCTGAAAGATCAACAATTCAAACTGTTTTTTTTTTTTTAAATCTATCTTTATTAGACTCTGGTTCAAATCAGCAAAAGTAAAAAACTTCCATAAATATGTTTCATCGTTTCTACTTCTATAATCCTAATCTTTGCTATTTTAGAACAGTAATATATCTAAGCTGTACTTTTTGATTTAAGCACCATACAAAAAAGAACTTTTTTCTGATTGTAGCAGCATCGTTGTTATCTGTCAGCATTTGAGCAGAACGAGCGCACACAACAACACCACATTTATAACTGTATATATTCGGTAAAACCTTCAATGACAATATGTGATGTATTATACTTTCATCAGGTGCAACTTCTTCATTTGTTTGTGACAGTCTGACTGCTGTTCCAAATGCTCGAAAAGTAATCAGTTCGGTTGCATCACCTTCGATATCAACAAATTCATGATACCTTAAATAATTATTAAATAAATAACATGAGGACTATTTCTGACAATTTTTTTAAATCTCACTAGTAAATAATAACTCCATAATAGAAATAAAATTAATCTTTTACCCAAGCACTGCATTCGATCCGAGAGAATGTGCTTTCTGTGCAATATTCTTAGTTAATTCGCGCAGCGATTTCCGAATTATGCTTTGTCGGGCTTCATTAGAAGCACGTGGAGAACGGATTCGGTCAATCCATTCATATTCCGGATCCGTCACTGTGGCGATGTCGGAAACCAATCCAATAACATTGCTGATTAATAGTGTTGAGACGGTACTCGCTTAAATTCTATCGATATTTTTCAGTATAAAAAACAATAAATGTATATAAACAAAATAAAGAATAAATGCAAGTTCGTTCACACGATTTTTGACACGAATTTTTACAACCATTTACCTTCAACTGCAGTCAACAAAAGCTAAGAGACCTGAGTGTTTTAGCATTATTTATTGTAACGTTAAAAGATTATCACTGCTTAGCTAAAGATATTTTCAAAGGAAGAACGAAGTCCCATAATAAACAAATCAATCTTCCAAACCTAATTCGAAAGAATTCGGCAGCGCAATGCAAGCAGACGAATGCAGAATGGTGATAATTAATCATAAAATAATTTTCATAAAATTAGTATTGTTTTTAAACTAAGTCTAAATATAATATATTTCGTATATATCCTACCTGAAAGTATGCGTACATAACTGTGATAACTTGATAATTGCAACTTAAGCGAAAGAGATATTTGAATTTCACCTCTTATTCCTGCAAACATAACACAGAAATACATAATATAACTTAAGAAAACTTCAAAAAATTACGTTAACAAAAGAAAAATGAGATCAAACTCACCGTAAACCGAATCATAAATTGGCAGCCAATTTGTAAATTCTATACTATTACTATTAGCTTTGCTGCATCGTATTTTAGAAATCAATAAATTTGCATCGTAAAATACACGTCCGATAGCATCATTTGCACTGTATATGTCATGATCCATTACACTAAATTTAAAGCATCAGTTACAATAGTTCATTGCAAAGGTTGAAATTTCAGTTATTCACTCTGTATGTTTCATCTCCTGATGCAATTTATTTTGCGATGGTTTACCGAAACTGAATCGGATTATCAAATAATCGTTGTTCATCCGTTTCAAAAACAAATACATCGGAATTCCACACCGGTGACAAACTTTTGACACAGACATCAGTTTTGTAAACCTTAAAAAAGTCCTTATTAAGTCATTGAATGCAGCACTTCACTCGTTTACTAACTCATATGACTACTTGAGCAGAGATGTGTCGGAAAAAGTCATCAACGATATCTGTTTGAATGAATCCATCTGAACTATTAGTGTATTAAATCATTTGATCTTTACAGGCTAAAATGCAGTCATGGACATGTTCAGTAACATATTTAACTTTATCCAGGTCCTATAATGAATGACGTTTAAAAGGGAAATATGCTAAACAAAAATTCATCCTAGCAAGGAAATAACGAAAAAATGCTCAGCCTCATTATCGAAATGGACTTCAACGAAAGCATCCGTAGTGACATTTGACTTATCCATGACAGGTAACCCTCGAGCTGATATGACACGAACACAAAGCTTCGCCGGAAGACTACTAGTACCGCACGGAACCAACATCGCTTCTCTATTAAATCTAGTGATTTGCTGTCAATATGTGCGAGGCATTCTAATTTCGTAAATTATTCCTTTTACAATCCAATCCATCGTCATCATTTCCTAATGAATAATAATTGTATTTCTGTGTATTTTTAGTTAAATGCTTTGAAAAGTAGAAAGAACTGAATCAAAACTTGTTTCCACTCCCGACAGAAAATCCCGCTGATTATAAACAGCTATATGATTCAGATTTTTCACTATAAAACGCGGAAAAAAAGATTGGATGCATTTTTAAAATGAA
This sequence comes from Acanthocheilonema viteae, assembly GCA_900537255.1. NCBI lineage: Eukaryota > Metazoa > Nematoda > Chromadorea > Rhabditida > Onchocercidae > Acanthocheilonema > Acanthocheilonema viteae. Next base: position 6,564 of record UPTC01001495.1, read on the forward strand.
ATAAAATATAATATACAATATATCTGAAACAAAGGGAAAGGAAAACAATGGAATAAACAGCAAGAACAAGCATTTTTCTTAAACATCATACAAAGCATTTCTCTTGCTTTTTTTGTCGACGAGATGTGTTAAAAACAGAGGCACTATATGACTGATATAAATTATGGGTCAAAATATAATTTAAAAAAATAATATTACGTTTCGAAAACTTTCACAGATAAGAGAGAGGATTTTCACCCAAAATTATGCAGATTTGCTACCCATAAAATGAAAAGCGAAAATAGCAACCATGAATTGCCCATAAAATGAAAAGCAAAACACGCGATCATATAATGAAGTCATGGTGCTATTTGGTTAATTTGGCAGCAGGAGACAAAAAACAATGACAGAGAAATTTTCAGGAACAATTTAAATACTAATCTTATAATAATGAATGATGATGTAAATAACGTGTAGCGCATCCATAATAAGCCAAATAATGGCTAAACCAAACACAGACACGGACGCAAAACGCATACACACATAAAAACAAATAGGCTATCAAATCAAGTCAGTTGCCACACCAGTATATCTCCACAATAATAAACAATAACTTTAGGAAATATGGAAAAACCAACAACTATTATGTTAAGGAAAAATGTTGCACACTTTGGTCTTAAAAATCAAAATTTAACCTCAACTAACCAATTCAAAGCTTTGGAAGGAGTGCTGGTAAAAGCTTTGTCTCTATTCCCCTACTAGGGTCATTATTTGTATGAGGATATGGAAAATCTACAAGTGAAAAATATCCATCAATTCAGTCCCATCTCTCAAAAAAAAGATCCAAAAAATGGAGTAACAATAAAGAAAAACCCTAAAATATTTGAAAAAAAAAACAAATAAATAAATGAATAAATAAAGTTGAAGCTACAATTATCTAAAATAGACTTTAGCAATAAAACACACTTTTTGCCACCTGTTACAATAAATTAAATGAATGTAGCATAATAAAACGAACAATAAATTCATAATTCTATGACAACAATTTGCTGAATCAAAAAAAAGAGAAAACCGTTTCCTGGTGGTGGCACAACTGTACACCGGGCAACCGAATCTCTACTGATTTTTGCCATTAATGTTATCTAAATTTTGGAAATCGGATGATATCGTGTATGGTCACGTAAGCTATGTTTTGCACAACAGTCATTGCCTAATACGAAAATGACGCAACATTTTACAAAACTCAAGAGTCTTGAGCAAAAACAAACAACCAATGAACTGGATAAAGAAGATAATTTCTTCAATGGTAAAAAGGATGAAATACATATTCAAAATAATAAATGCTGATATTTTGCAATATATTCTATCAATTTTAAGAGAATAGTTATCGTGTGACATACACAAGTAATAAATTTATAATTGTTAATTACTGATAAAGCATCATAATCTACACGATATTATTAGGATAGTATGTGCAAAATCAATTCGCTCTTCAAGTGTGGTAAGTAATTGGCCACCGATGAACATATATAAAAATCGTTTTGCAAGTTCGTTATTTCTCCAACGTCAAAGTATTGTACATTTCCTTGACCGCTTAGGTTTCGGCGGAGGAATTAGAACAGCTCGAATTGCTTCATCGAATACCTGCTTCAATCCCTTTTGAGATAATGCCGAACACTCCAAATACTTCACAGCATCTGCCAAATATTATTTTATTAAATAATTAATTAGAAGACTTGGTGTGCAAAACTTGTCAATGCCGTGCAACACGTCTTCCAATGTTGACAGCATCAAACGTCAGATGCATTCATACCTGGAACTACGGAAGGAAGCTTATAACCCACTCATTAAATCAGTTTTTCTTTCCTTAATCCATATACATTTATCCCAGCAAAGAAGCAAATCACAAATTCTTCAATGTTACGAAGGAAACTAGAACATACTAATCTCCTTTGACATTGACAATCCTTGCAAATAACTGATCGGAGCTAAACGCCTTTCACGGAGTCTTTCAACGGTTTCATTATCTTCCCTTAAGTCTAATTTTGTCCCCACCAATATGATTGGTGCATTTGGGCAATGATGCGAAACTTCAGGATACCATTTCGCACGCACATTTTCGAAAGAAGCCGGATTTACCAGTGAAAAGCATATTAAAAAGACATCCTGAAATAAAATATTAAAAACCAAGCAAAAAAAGAGACAGAACAATAATATTATTGAAAAAAAAAACGTCTCTGGAACATACAGTTCTCAATAATCAAGCAGATTTCTGCCATAGATAGAACTTATGTTACCTTTTTAACTAAATCTAAAGTCAGCGACAATAAGTAATTGATTTAAAAAAATGAAAGTAACATCATAAAATCAGTAGTTTGCTCACGGTTTGTGGATAACTGAGTGGTCGTAATCTATCGTAATCTTCCTGACCGGCAGTATCCCACAAACCCAGATTGATTGGTTTTCCATCGACCATAACATTGGCCGAATAATTATCAAAAACTGTTGGAATATATTCGCCCGGAAAAGCATTTGTCGTATAACTGATTAGAAGGCACGTTTTACCCACGGCACTGCAAATTAGAATATACAAACAGTGGATAATATGACAATTAACTCTTGCTTGAATAAAGCGTATTTCCAACAATTCCAAATCGTTTAAAGTAGGAACAAGTTATGTTCACACTACTAAATTACTCATTACTATTACTATTACTCATTATCCACGGAATTATTGCCAACTGTCACCTACAAATAATGTTATGCTACTTATAGTTCAACACATCTTAGTCAAGCAATGGTTAATTTCTTAAAAACTGCTGAGCAATAAAAACTTCGAGTGGATGCTTGAAATTTTACCTTCAGCCATTAGATACATCACCCATTTTTCTCCCATTTTCCGCTCACTATCAAAAACTTTGTTCAACAATAACCGAACTAAGTCACTAGCTATCTTTCCTGTCAATCTGCAAAACTAAAAATTCTCAAAAATCTTACCCATCTCCAACGACGACACATTTAATCGCTTGCATGTCGTCGTAGAAAGAGCTTGTAATCAGACCTGAAAAAAAAGAAACTAAATATGCTTTAAAAGTACAGAAAATAAAACACTTTAATGTCGCAGTACCGCTTCCTTCTACTTAGGAATGATACTTTTTACTGACAACAATAACTTTTATTAGCAATACCTTTGATTTTAATCGCTGTTGATATTTCCTAACTCATCGGCTTATCAATTACTGACATAATTTTAATGGTAGTATCAATAAATGTTCTAGTAACATAAAGCATTGTGCTCGGGCTGTTAAAACACGCATTTTAGCATGACTTCACATCCTAATCAGATGTTCACGTTGTATTTAAGATGAAAAACAATAATTGATAGCAACGATTTCCCATAAAATCCTAAGGTACATGGTAGGAAACGAATATACTATTCATCCATAATAGAAACAAGAAATAATGATGGTAATCGTCGAACTAATAAGAAATATGAGAAAGACTGAAAAAAGGGGAACATTTGCTCTCTATCCACCGTTAACTTCACATTAATAACAAATCGACGAAAGTCTATACATATTCTAAACCCAATGAAGTGTACATTTAAGCTTAGGAATATTTGGTTTGGATTTCATTCTCAATACGGCTTCATTTTATGTTATAATCATCAATCACTTACAAATGTCATTTAATGAATACCACCCCTAACTTTTCTACTACAAAACATCATCTAATTCAAAATATCAATGGATGATAACAATTCTACAAGATTTATAAGTTCAGAAGAGACATGAATACTATCCATAACTTATACATACAGGTAAACGTTGCAAGGTTGTTTTCTAATCACTACTCATAATTAAACATTCAGGAATCCCTAATTACTGTATATTTTGGTAGACTATAGTTTTCAGGATAAAATAACTTAGCAATTTCTTGACAACATATTCATACCAACCCATATCAGCAATCTATTTTAATCCCGTAGCACTCCAAATAGCATTCCGGACCAGCCGCTAACAAACCAATGAACGAAAATGAACTTCCGCTCAACGCTCAACCAAAATATAAGAATGAAAGAGTGATATAAGTGTTGGTTTGATCTGCTGGTTGGTGACACAGCGTTCCAACTTCGCGGATTAGTTTATTTTGCTAATTGGCTTAGCAATAGGTAGGTTGTGCTGATGTGGCTAAGTCGTCATTTGATTTTAATTTCTTGGGATAAGTAAGATGGAAGTTCCATTTATGGCTTAAAAACTTAATAGAAGCTCCAATGGCCAAATTAGGTCATAGCATTCCATATATTTATGTCAGTCATATGAATTATGTCATTTATTTCAGTTGAATTGCCATATATCGCATCCACGTGTATTTTTAGATCTTTGGTAAATAATAAGTACGGTGATATAATCTGTGGGCTTTTAACTACAAGTAATCTAGTTAATAGTAATTGATTCAGCCCCCAATTGTTTTCAATTTTTGAACTTAAAGGCATCAAGTGATTAGCACTGATTATCGTTTAAATACACGAAGAGGATGTAATGCTGATTTTAATTTTCATTGAGCAAAGTGTTTGCACGTAATACTGAGCATGTGATCAAACTGGTAACGGTAAGAACGCGGACAATTTTTGGTAAGGTAGTTCCTTTCCATTACGGCAATTAGAATAACAGTTCGATGATAAAGTAGAAGAACCGTAAGACAGTTCAATGGTTGCGAACAATATGTTTAATCATTAGCGACTACAAAAGAATTTCACGTTTTATTATAGGTCACAGGTGGGAAGATCAGAAGAAGAAGGGTGTATTTCAATGATGGATTGGGAGATGTTGGTCAAACAGTATCATGCAGAAACGGAACGATACAAACAAGAGTAAACTATTCATTTTCAAAGATAAATGGAATAATAGTACGTTAATTTGAATATTACAGAATAAAATATGGATACTGATACCACGATGAAATGTAATTAAAGCAGAATTTCAGAGCGAACGAAGCAAAAAACGAATTAAAAGACTTTATAACATTTAGTCAGCAGATTGAAGTGGAACTGGATAAGGAGCTGAATGCAGCTAACTTGTCGTTAAGTAAACGTGAAAAGGAAATTGCTGTTTTGATAAAAGAACGAGATCGATATAAAGTTTGTTCTTCACTGTACATAATAGATGTGACAATTTGTTATACCCATAATCATTATGCAAAAATTAAGTTATATAATTGTTTTAATCATATTGAAAGAATATTCTGAGGGTATGATTATCTTGACTATATCCATGAAGATGCATTTTGATAACATTGTGTAGTTTTCAAGATTTTGAATGCAGTTGTGGTAATGTTCTACAAACTTTACTCCTTGTAGATTTAATTCTTGAGATTCTTATTCCTAACCTTACCCATTTTAATCCTTTTTGCTTTCTTTTTCAGGAAGAAGCTCAACGGCTCCGTGCAGAACAGTATAGCAAAGATATGAAACTTAACGATGAGTTGCAGGAATTGAAAGTTGAAAAGGAAACTTTGATAAGTGCTCTTCATAAACTTGAGCAAAAAAATGATGATTTAGAGAGAGAATTAAGGTATATAATTCATTCCTGATGTCTTAAATTCATTTTGTTGTTATTAAATAATTTGATAGTGACAACACCGAAGGCTTTCCATTCTGTTGAAATTCTCTAAATTCGGATTTTTATTTATGGTTAAATACATTTCTAACTTTTTGATATCAACTCTTCAAGCATCCTTTTAGGATAACATGCGAGACTCTGAAGGACACTGAAAAAAAGTTAAATGAAGAACTGGAGATGCGGGCGTTACTCACTACGGAACTTGACAGCAAAGAAGACTTAAAGGTTGGCTTGTCCAGATTATCTGATTTGCCAAATGTTTATATTTATTTAACATGGCAACAGTATCAGCAATTAAATATTAGGTGTTGCATGTTGGTCGGTAGAATAGTTTCAAATTAGTAATTGCGTAATCAGGAATAGATTGATAGCAGATATTGTGTGCATTTATGAAAAATTTCATTAATTGGGCATACGATCTAGTCACATGGGGAGATCTGCAAATAAGTGAAATAATAAAATGCTTTTCGCTGCAGGTCCGTTGCCAGAGATTAGAAGATGAAATTCGAGATTTAAAATTAGATGGTATGGTAAAAGATACAAAACTGTCGAACTGTTCAATTTCTAATCAATCTAATGGGGTGCCTGCTACTCAGGGGAAATACAATTGTGGGAATTTTATTCAAGTGAAAAATGGTAAAAATTTTCTTTTGCTATGGTAGTATTCTGGTTACTATAATTGTGACTATCTTCTGTGATCCGTTGAAATTTGATTCGGGAATTTTGTTGTTAGTGGAAAAGACATCAAATGGTTAGTTTTGAAGTACTATATTTTCCTATAATCTCAAGTTATACTTTGGTAGGTCATTTGTGTACTAGTGATAGTTATTATGCATTCTCAGACAACCAGTATCTGAATGGTTCTTGAGGTTCTTAAATTGTATTACACGGTTCGTAATTTCTTCAATCGAAAAATTGGTGTAAACTGGGGGGTATTAGTGAATTAAAATTGTAGGACGACAGAATAACGGAACATTGCAGCTCGCAAGGTCAGCAAAAAATGGTTTTACTTTCTATGAAAGTACGTTTGCGTTTTTTTTATATCTGTAATGCATTCTTGCATGGCTTTCCAAATCAATTTTAATTAGCGAAATTAGGCCTCTTCACTAAGTCAAAAAAGTTTTCATTTCACAAAATTTTCTATTTAACAAAATACAATCGCTGAAAATTTTCGAATTTCCTTGTTTCTTTCTCGCTTCAGTAGTTCTATTCTGTTATAGATCATGATGCTTGTGCACAAGATGTGAACAGAAAAACGTTATTCACTGATGCAAATTCAAAAGGCATTGGATCGCGTGTGAACTCCTTACCACCTTCATTAGCAAATAGTATTTCACCGATCATTGTCAATCTCCTTGAAACGATTCAGGTGTTTATTAATTCAGATTCACAAAACTTCAGTACTATTTTTAGATGAAATTGGTTTTCTGCGAGGTTTTTACAAAATAAAGCTTACAGGCACTTGAAGAAAGACTGCTTTCAATGCATCCGGAACGAAGGACAAATGTGGAAAATGGATTTGGAACAGCAAATCGACATTGAAAACAAGTGTAGTATGCGTATCGCCGTAAACACATTCATAATTCGTATAATTAACTAATGGTATTACTTCTTCGAATAATTTGGAAGCTGTGGTTTGCAGATTTGGAATCTCATAGAGCCAGGGATAATTGAAGCTTTTTTTATTCAAAATGGATGATTTTTTCTCGACTGTGTTTGCTCAATGTGTTATAACGCTTTTCGTTGGTCCAAAGTTTGGCGTGGTGATTTTTATAATTTTTTACTTGAAGACGAAAATTTGTTACTAACGACAGCAGTATGCATTTATTGGCGCTATTTGATTGCTGTTTTATAAATCTTGATTGTGGTGGCAATGTAAGCCCAGAAGAAAGTATCGAAAATCTTCCTGAATTGCTGCTGTTTTACTACTTCGATAGTAAGATATTATTTCATAACGTTTTATTCTCTGAGATATTACAGACGATTTCATCAAATGAAATGTGAGCTTTTATATTGGTTCTTATCTCTGCATAGTTGTCGATGTGTACTTGTGATATTTTCTATGTAAATTTAAAGAAGCAAAAAAAAAAAAACTCTTCATTAGAATCCCCTTCTATTATATATACGAGTGTATGATTGCTATGTATTCTGTACATAAAATTATTTCCATTATGTGATATTCACGACATCCGGATAGAATCAGGAAGAAAGGAAAATAATATCATGTCAAATTCTGCAAAGTGCACACCTTAGCTTATTATGAATTTCAAGTTTGCTGGGTATCATACGCTTTCATACAAAATATAGGCTGCAGCGTATTTAAAATCAAGAGTCATAGCAACCCCTCTGCCAATATAACTAACTGTTTCTCAAGATAGAGCGATCGATTTCCCTACTGCGTACAGGATAACCGCTAAAATTGTGAGGAATACTAATAAGATGGATTAGGGTTGAAGGCTTTTCAATAGCCTTGGAGTGTCATGCAGTCCAGGATTTGTCGCTAGTAATAGTAAGCGAAACAAAAGGAACCGTTGCTGTTTGCCATATCATCAATGGCCATATCCATGTTACCTTCCAATTTTTCAGCGAAGGAAATAATTTGGCCAAAATAAGATCAGTGGCATTAGCAATCAGGATGAAATCTATATTTTTTTCGTTACAGTACCCATAAAACTGATAAAAAATTGCAAATAACGATAGTATTACTTATTTCTCTACTACTATTGTCCCAGAGATAAAGAATTACGATTGAGTAGAGATGGGACAGTTTTAAGGTTTTTATGGGTTGTTAAAATCGATACTGGTTGAAATCATTCATGTGCTTGTGTCACATGCTTGCGTATCGATAATTTTCATTCATATCATTAAGCATTTCATATGGATATGTTTGTATACCGGATGTGGTATACAACACGGTTTTCGAAATTAGTATCATTTTAGATGCTAATTAATATCATTAATTTTATTGCTTGAACGCTGACAAGATGCTAAAAAGAATAACAGTAAATTAAATTTACAAATTAAAATCAAAATAAAAACAAGTTGATTAAATCGGAGAAAATAGAACTAAAATTTCGAATTAATCCCGTATATTGCTAAATTTGGAAAAAAAAATGCACAATCATATTATAACCTAATGTTAAATATTATGAAATAAAGATCATCGACTATGATGAATTTTTTTT
>UPTC01001496.1:0-15345 GCA_900537255.1 Acanthocheilonema viteae
CCACATTTCAAATGTAACTTCTGGGTCAAAAAACATTGTAACTCATTATTCACTCCGCCTGAATGCAGTTTGTGAGAAGTAACGGAGCGTCTGGCATCTCTCGCAAATCAAACTAATTGGTTCCTGATTCTACTTAAGCAAAAGCAATGGTCATAACCGACACCGAATATTAAAGATAGATAATCAAACAAATTTTTTTATTTCTCCAGCTAATAAATACCAGAATAATCTACATAAAATGTGACGAGTAAGAGATCCAGAGATAACAACAGATGTGCATATTTGAGCAACAAATTCAAAAATTTCAAGCCGTGAAATGTAAGGAAATGTAGGTATTAAAACCTTAACTTATACTACATCAAAAAGATGAATTAAAGTAGGGTCGAAGATATTTGAAAGAGGTACATAGGTCGTACTCATCATTCTTGGAGCATTCAACGTTAATTTTTGACGTATGGTTTCAATATGAAAATGTTCTTTACTGAGAATGACTCATGATTTCACCGGCAAAGATAGTTATATGCTGCATAATACTATAATGATCCATAGTAAAGAATATAACCCGTCTGAACAGCAAATATTGCGTAAAATTATTTTGAGTATAAAAGACGAAGTTTTAAGGTAACACAGAGGTGTTATGAACAAAATCTGTAGTTCTTTCGAAAATATAAACAATAAAATACTTCACGTGATGTCTTACTTTTATAATGAATTAGAAGCTATAATGCATGCCTAACCCAGAAGACTGCAGAAACGCGGCTCAGAAATTAAATTCAAGAAGAGGAACAATCAAAAAACAAAGTAGTGCACTCTTGACATGAACGAATAATGAAAGTCAAGAAGTCAAGATCAACAGCAATGTAATGCAAAAGAAAATATAAGTCCAAATCACAAGCAGCGGAGTGAACCAAACTGTATTATTACATTCTCCAAATCATCAGTAGACTTTCGATGAAAAGAACGGTATGTAACAGCGAGAGACTTCTTAGATTCAGTCTAAATAACTACTGTCTCTTTTACAATAAATCGCTTGCCTCGAATTGAACCAACGACTGAATTGCAGTGCACAATTGAATGCTTCTCGATAAAGCTGTATTTCGGTTGAATCAATTTTCTTTGGCTTTGCTCCTTGATGCAATGCACAATTTAGGATCCAACCACAACGTTGCAGAAATGAAAACAGTGCTGTCTCCGCCAGTAAGTGTCCATCTTCATCTGAAAACACTGCGATATGCAATATATGGGCACCGAAAAATGATTCGGTAGCATCAGATCTAAATCTTTTTTCTTAAACTGATATCTCATTTTGCCCCGATAGACTACACAACAAAAGACAAGGAAAATCAATTTCTTGCAACATTCACAGCCACATAATATTTGAGTTATTATTTTATGAGATAATACCTATCAAGAGCAAACAGGAATATGAAATAACCTGGAACTAATTTGACAATATGTTTCGAAAGGATGAAGTAGAACTGATTCAAATGCATTACATCAACATGTTCTGGCGCTGCCCGCAAAACTTGCATTTGTATGGGACTGAATTCAGCAGGAGGTACAACCTGTACATATATTACTTTATACTGGATGTTTTTTATGATACGAGTCAAAAAACAAACATACCTTACAACTGGGGAGAGTTCTAACCATGAAAAGTGGCAAATCTACTCGACAGAAACCTCCTTCCATATCGGGCGCTCTTTGTCCAATTAAGTGAAAGATCTCTAAAATTATGAATGCGACAGCGTAGTAACAGGGAACCAACAATTGGTGCAAAACAGTGGCATTCTTGATAAGAACTTTCAGAAACAATTTACCTCGAGGAAGAGAGTTAGAAAACAAGCACTTAAGGCTTTGTTTGCACGCTAATATATCCCTTATATCATAGTAGTCTTTGTCCACGTCCATAAATATTGCTTTCGTTTTTTCCATCGTTTTCTGTAAGGAATTTTTTTAATGTTACGAACTAAAACAATTACGATGCTAGGAGAGCGTGATATATCTTAATCCTATCACTCCTTTGCGTTTTCATGACCACTCAATATTACGTTTTATCTCGGCTACATTTTAATCATCTTATATCAACAACATGTCATCTTTTCATCATGTTTGTATTGATGTGTGTACATTTCTAATAAGGAGTGAATAGAATTTATTTGATGCTCAGTGAATATGTGCATCATATAGTACATCAAAAGGAAAACAATAATAAGCAATATAACGTCTTATAATATAATCAGTGATCAAACATGAAACATATGGGCACGCATAGCAGATAAGGGACAAAACGCAGGACAGTGTAGGGCAAATACGTGTAACGAAAGAACCACAGTTTAGCGCCTCACACTAAAACTCATGTTGACAAAAACGAAACACATCACGGCCAATTCTCCCCATCCGTATCCATATCATATCTGACCCTGAAATACCCACTCGGCCATGAAGTGAATGGACGCTAAGCAGAAAAAAGGTTGATGGTTTGGAGGAGGGGAAGACTAGTCTTCCATAGAAAGATTGAGCTCTTTGTCACCAACAGTATCTGCCAAGACAATGCGCATTTTACTAGTTGAATGACCCTATTTACTAAAGTAATCATTCATTTGGAAATCCGTAAAAGATGTTCCTATTGGACCGAAGAAGACCGGTTTTATGCGACAGAAAAGGAGAAAGGAAAGTGGATCTATCCTTGCGGTCGATCACTTCATTGCCAGTAGAAGACCAATGTGCCTAAAAATAAAATAATTATCAGTTATCCGAGCTGCCTCTTAAGTTCGTTTTACTTGCTAATTGTTATTTAAGGTACAATTTCGAGATGCACAGGGACCGCATGATGTTCTATGCAACAGTAAACCTTTCAGTAGTCTTCATTACTGTATCTGAGACATGCTAACCGGAGACTAATATAAGGAGCATCATTGGATTGAATGACTTGATTTGATTAGCCCATGCAGCACTCTTTATATCATGTATTTTTCCAGGAGATTTTGTTGTAGTGTTGTTGAACGGCTTCCTGGAACAACGCGGTATCCTGTCGATTGGATTACAAAAGTCAGTTTGACACTGGCATCGCAACAGGACCGAGTTATATGGTATATCATGCTGATCACAACCTAAAAGTCATTGTAGTGAGATCCCTCGACACGCCTCTCGATTTCTTTGTAGATTTCTACAAATCCAATAAGGAATTCCCGCTGAACATACACAACATAAAGACGTTGCAAACGTTATTAGCTTGATTACCATTGAACTCATCATCGGTGCATCCGGAAATCCAGAAAGGAGATGTACCTCGCACTTCTACAAAGAAGCAATAGCTATGATCGCACTTAGTAACATCTGGTTCGCAGCAACTATCGACCGGTATCATCCAGCTTTTCTCTGCCACAATCTTTCCGTGGCAGTACCAGCAGTTAAGAGAGGTGACACTAATCAAATAAAGCGTACAAAAAATAAATAGGGTAAACAGACAGTGAAAAAGCATTAAGAAAAAATAGCTGGAATAAGGAACTCGTTCTGAATTCAAGTCCAAACCGAAATATTAGTTCAAAAACAAATCGAACTCAAAGATCCCACATTCGGTTCTTATGTGCTCTGAAAGTCAGATATCATTTACACATTTTTCGTCTATTGTTACCACAACTGGATATAATGTCATTCATAATTACATATGTGTCCGAGTTCATTTACTTAACCCGCATTCATTTCTGTATCTTTTATCCATTCATATATGAATACACTTATTCTTAAGTTGATTTTCATATTTCTATAAAAAATAAAAAATGCGCCTATCACTTATCCTCACTGCCAACTGTCTGATTTTCCAATTACTTATATATCAACACTGTTGCGTGCAGTGCTTAGATTAACTCGGCAAAGACTAAAAAAGTATGGATTTGCAAATTAAAGTTAATATAAATGTTTTGCGAGTCTACTCAATAGAATGAAAAAGAGAAATGTTTGATGAGAATAAACGATGGGCACCAGGTCTTGATAAATTAAATGACGAGTAGTGATCTATGCGAAAGAGGGGAAGAGGAATGAAGGGTTCTACTGATAGAGTCAAAATTAAGTTTTTGAAAGTCTACTAGAAACTTAAATTTATTTGCTACAAGTTCCGTGGAAAACTTCGACAAGTCTATTGGGAATGCCTGTTTATGTCTGTATGCACTAGTTACAAGGCTGTTTCCAAGTTTTGGCTGTCATTTAGTTTTTTTCAATTCAGATACTTTTACACCTTCATTTCTTGTAACCCGTACTGCAGTTCGTCGGGAATGCTCAGCTGGGCAAAATTTACTTAAACTATCATTCTGTTATTTAGACGCATTATTCTTTTGGCGTCTTTACTGTCAACTGCCAATCTCTATGCGACCAATAAATTTAGTTTTGAATTCGTTGCAAGAAAAAGAAAGGTTAGCACAGTGGACTGGACATCAATAAAGAATGGTATGCAAGTGGAGCAATGCTAATGCCGCCGTTGGTAATTTAATTTCAAATACTATTTCTCAAACGTCCATCCTGCTGTTATCTAACGAAAAGATAAGAACGAGAAGCTTCAAGGCAACTCATCAGTAGGTCCCGTAAATTAGAACCGCATGAGGAACCATTGATCACTATTAAGTATTGCGCGGACAAAAACTTTTTCAGGACATTCTCATTGAAATAGAATGACCCGTGGACACACAGCAGCTACAGGAGTGGCTAATGTTACCGCAGTTGTCGTTTATGAAACGACATCCAATGAGAAAAGAGAGGGATGGAAGGGTTGATGAGTCCAATGAAGGCAATAACTTCATTAGCAGCATAAGTGTGATATTCATCATATTATAGTGTTCAGATTTTTTGGCTGTAAAAAGACTAGTTGAAAGTACTCATATTCCTCACGAATGCTATTTCGCCCTGTCTCTTTTAATAATGCCATCTAATTGCATAAGACAAAAACTAGGAAGAAGCAAAAAAATAGGCGGGAGAGACAATAAATTAAAAAACATGCTATATATTGTGACCAATCGAATTTGAGGAATACTTTCAGCACCAAGAAATGCTATCCAGCTAAAGCTTCTGCCATCAAAGTTCTCATTTTACAATAATCCAAACCTCACTACACATTTTTGCGGAAAAATAAACAAATGTAAATTAGAATAAAGGATTAAATTTCGGAATAAAAGAGCAGCTTTATCCCTATAATACATTTTTTTCTCAGAAGACAACTTTGAAGCAGCACCTAAGAAACAGCATTTTTGAAAAAAGTCAATACAAATCCCTAGTCATTCCTGTAAAATCTTGCCTAATACACAATGGTGGAGGTCTCATGAATAACTTTCCAACTCTTTAATGTAGCCAAATTTATTTCACGATTCAAATTTGCATATGTCACTACTATATTGAAGATAACAAAATAATAACAAACTACAAGGGTTTCACAAGGCGAAAATACCCACGTATCATTATCATTTGATTTGTATATTTCGACAACATAACAATATCGCTAATATGTACTTCCAATTTTACAATGTAGATAAGTGAGAAGGGATTAAGGATAGAAATAGGGAAGAAACTTGAATAGCAAATGAATACAAACAATAACTTGAAGTGTTATCAGTAACACTACTCGAGATTCCAAAAATTTCAAACTTGTTGTGCATACCCGGTAAGAAAACCGCGTATCTCTTCATTAATACAACTTGCTGAATCTGCTTTGAGAATTACAGCGCGTACCATCACAGCTTCCGCCAGATAAGCTGCAATGAAACAACTGTAACCTTCAAGATCTTCATCGCTGCATAAAACGCGAATAAGTTTTACAGACTTAAAACAAATCAAAAGAAGAAAAGCCGATCAGCAAGGCGTTAGAAAAAGATGCTAACCTGAACAATGCTTAGGCAATAAACACCGAGCCATATATTAAGAATTTGTTTCTCCACTTTTCAAAGTGCTAAGAGAATTATTTTAACTTTAAATCCGTTGGAGGAAAAGAAATGCCTCAGGTCTCAAGGAATTTCTAAAAACGACCAGATAAAATGGATGCTGTTCGCAGATTTGCAAAGGAACAAATACTTGGGCGTGAAAGGTCCTGATAAACTAAAAAGATAGAAAACCTTTAAAATTGACAATTTCAGCGGCGATTGTATCTGGATGCTGTGCATAACTCAATTTACAATAGGGATCATTTCGTTCCAATTCCACTGTATAGAGCCCTGTTCCCTGTTCTTCAATATCATCCGAATTTAAGGGAGTTGGTCCACAACCGGAAGCTTCCACCAACAGCACTAACGACTCCACCAGTATTCCATACTGCAGTCTATAAAAACTGATACATGTAGATCAATCAACTTATAAAAGTGAAATCATTTAATACATATTAATGTACTAGAATCGCTACTTTATGTACAGCTTTTATTAGGTGAAGAATCTAACATGAGCAGAGTGATAAGATTAACACGACGCGCAACGGATATTTTCCTAATAAAACTTTCGAGTAAATGGATGATCAACTCACCCTAATTTGTCCACTGTTTCAGCTGCAAGGTTTGCAAAACCAATGCAACACAGTCGTTTTTCGTCATAAGTTGTAGTATTGTACATTTTGTTCAATTCAGGAATGAGGATCTTCTCAACAACCATCATGAACATACCCGTTTGTATTGATTCCAAAACCTGTGCAACGGAAAGTTCACACTTTATTCTGCAAAAACAGAAAACGAGGAAAAGATATACCTGACAGAGAGTTACACTTCCTTGTACAATCGCAAATCGTGCCAAAAAGAGGACGAAATTTTTCATGAATTTAGTTGTTTTCGTGAACTGAATTCGTCGTAACATCGGGATCAAGAGTGCAGATTCCGTTAATATATCGGTTTGCTGAAAATTCGAATTTATAGTAGTGGCTTTTTATTCGCTGTCATTAGCATCAAATCTCATATAAAAAAGGCATACATTTACATAATGCAGGAATATATTAGCCAATTGGAAACCATGTTGATCTAAAGCTTTCGAAGAAATCAGCTTCTGAAATACTGCCACAAGACTATTCGCATAATTATCTAGAATATATTTGCCGTGACTGCGCATAAATGACTCAATAACCTGAAAACAAAATGGTTCAAAATGATGATTACAAAAGAAATGAGACTGGGCAGCAGCGAAAAATGAACTTACCAATAACGCGGCAGGAATATTTGCTGTTCGTAGCCACAGTTCACCTTTCATGAGATTACCAAAGAAAGGTAAATAACTATCTACACAGGATGTACCTATCTTTTGTTTCTGCGCTTCAGCCTGATCCAACAAAAGAGCTGTAATGAACTTGAATCAAATTTTTCTTTCTAGCAACAAAACCCATTACAAAATTAATTAAAAATTATTAACCATTAACCTGTAATTTGAAGTGCGTATGGCACAAAATCAATAGCGTCTGAAGAAAAAATACTTTCTATAAGAGGCACCACAAGCTTATCGATACCACCATCCACTACCGCATAAACCTGTAATTCATAAAAATTAATAGTGCAAAAGATTCTAAAAAATGTACTTTTTTGAAATGTTTTGTTTAAGGAAACTCTACCTTTCCAAAAATATATACACGAATCAATAAATGAACATATGTACTAACCTGCCTGATCAACACACAAAGTGATTCAAAGACAAAATGAAGATGCAATGGATTGACTGGATTTTTCACAGCAACGCCAATCATGGTGGCTAATTTGTCAACAATGTGGGCAGAACTTTTTGCTGTTTCCGTCTATAATGAAACTCACATCAAAAACTAAACGAACAAAAACATTCATAACTGTATGGAAGTGTGTCTAGCCGTGGAGCCATATAATTTCGAAGATACATCAAAAATTCTTTCCCTAATTAAATACCACTAGTTAATAAATGTTAAATATTTTTCGTCTACGATCAGTAGTTCTTTCCTTCTGAAGTCAAACACTGACTTTTGACAACTCCTCCCAACTTCGTATAATATACAAAAAGCTGGTTACTGTTACATCATTGTAATCATGACTATTTTATATTCATGCAAGGAGCAAAAAATAAGTTGAGCGACAATTGCAAACAGAGCAAAACAAAGATGTTAAAAGTGATTCTTTGTTATCTATAGAATAATTTAAATAATTTTTGATCCTTTAATGATTGTAGAAATGAGGCAACACTTTTTTTAAAAGGAAGTTATAAACATGTCTAAGTAACATTCGTCAAAACATGCGAAAATATTAAGAGTATAAGAAACCTCTCAAGGTTAACTAGCAAAAAGATACAACACGGAAGATAAACAAAAATAAACGTTTCTTACGTCGATAATGTTAAAGCAACGCATCAAAGCCTTCATGATGTAATGTGAATTCTGCGCCTTCAGATCGGTTTCAAAACAAGCGAATAGAGCAACGATCAGTGGGCCCACTGGCACATTCTCGTGTGTTAACAGAATCTAAAATATTAATGCAGAATTTTGATAAAATATAAGAAATGCTTGAACAGCAGACTTAGTAAATGTAATAGAGATTAACAGTAAAGCGTATACAGAGAATCAGAAGTACAGAAGTATACCTTTCCCGTTTCCTTGCTTTTCACAAGCATAAGTCTTTCAAGAGCATAAGCAGTATACTGGTGCAAGATTGCATGCCGTGAAGAAAGTAATTTCAAAAATGCATTGATGACTTCTACTAAATGGTCTGGCCGTAAGTGATTCCGAAACACGATAACGTATTTCAATGCATCAGTTTTTAATATTGGTAATGCATTGATATTACTCATAAAAAGGTCACTATGTACGTGTGTCTGATAAAAATCGACTACATCAACCTGGAAAAAATTTTCAATTAAAAGTAATAACCTGAAAGATAATGCAAAGAAAATCACTGCTTATCAAAATTCTATGCTTCATCACAAGAAAACTAATAAAACACACGAGATCATTAGTAACAGTTGCACCGTGCTTTACAGTCTCTGCTTTCACTGCAACTGCTGTTATCAGACAGTAAACGACATCCTTTTTTAGCCAATTATTAGTGAGATCTGCTACGCTTTCTTGCAAAAATGATTGTAACACCCCAGACAAAATGCCTAAAATTCGAGATTCGTCAGGTCGACGACAAAGTGCCCGCAAGAAATCACTTGCCCCGCGACGTCGAGTACCAATATCAGAGCCTGGAATAAGAAAACGAAAGGAATGTTCAGTTGATAATAAAACGAATGTCCATAACGTACTTCACTACGAGAGCAATTCTATTTCATTGAGTTTGTCGACTTTACAGTAAATGACAGATAAGAGAGAGATATACTTCATTTAATAGTTTCGTCTTAGTTTAAGCAGAGGAATTATAACAGAAACTAAACAGGGCTCATAAAAAAACTTAGATGAAGGTACCTTCAATATCTTTTCTCATATACTCAAAAGGATCGTCCTCAAAAAGTTCAAAATCGCATTTCCTTAACATCACATTCTTAATTATCACATCTTCATATAGTGTTTTTAACATTTCCTCATGTTCGAAAATTGCTGAATACTGAGATCGCTGACAAATTGAAGATAGAAAGCCAAGTGATGCGTTCACTAGAGTATCATACCTAAGAATTTAACAAGGATTAATAAAGACTGTCATTCTCTTTTTCGCTCTCTCCATATAATAGATACATTTTTTGCTTTCAGTGGAAATGAACCTTGCTTTCTGATCGATTGAAACAAGTAATTGCCAAACGCATTCTATTAGCCAACACCTTTGTTCTGCTTTTTCAAGGGCAGTCGCACTCTCATTGGTAGGCATCATGAAAGGCATTATTTCTTCTTCGTATCGCTGTAATCAAACTACTCATATAGTTTCAAAGTAAATAATAGAGAAATGGATTGCGAAAGGGAAAAACGTTTAGATCAATAGAATGCAGACATACCTGAGAGTAAAGGGTAATGATTTCACATATAGAACACTTCAGCTTATCCAAAATATTAGCCTCTGAATCGATACTTTTGGCATCTACTTGAGGAATTTGTAATTTCAATAGCGCCATAAAACCATTTATCCATATACTTAAGTGATCCTAGACATATTATAACACACATTAAAAAATGTTTTATAATGTTCTCTCAATGACTTTATTCTTTCACCTCATCAAAAATTTTTAAGTCCAATGTTTTTAATATTATCAATAGATGGCAACAGCTGGGTGATATACCTACCTCGAAATATTCTGGCAAATCTTGTGAACAAAGAGAATGAAAACATTTCGTGATCAGAGTAGTAACTTCAATCCATGACTGACATTCTGCTTCTGACATCATTTCCTTATTTGGAATACATTCTACCATTTTCGCAAACAGATCGGTTAATGGTGCTGCTACCTAAATGAAAGAACGGAATGTAAAGGAGGCAGTATTCGTTTTGTCAATGATATGCAATTCAAGTTATTTCATAAACCCACCGCCTGTAGGACAATAACCAATTCTTGCCATAATCTATTAGATTTCACTTCATATCTATACTTCTTACAGAGCTCATCCAACGTATACAACGTCGACGTAAGCTTATCTGGATCAATTCCTGTTAGATTCTGGGCCAAAATTGTGATTAAATCAGGCCATTCTTCAGGAAAGTCATGCTTTCCCATAACACACACCACCTGCGACAACTGCTTCTGAATATTTCCTGCAAATGTTCCAATAAAATATCATATGATGAAAGTGCGCAGACGTCAGAAAAATGTAAATAATATTCGCGAAGAGCATCTCTCCCACAAGTACTATCACAGAAAATGCTAGTCATCTTCGATCAACCTCAAAGATATCGTCAAATAACCATATTAATGTAAGTGGGAAAATATTTACCTGAAGTGCTAAGCATACTCTCCAATGCCCTCGACCGAAGCTGTGCTCGTTCTGCATCGTTTATTTCAACCAAACACTTTTCCTTATTCTAGAAGAGTCTGCAGGATACAGATAGTTGTACTAATATGGGAAAAAAGAAGCATTAAACTTAAGACAGTATTTTAGTATAAAATAAGAAATACTTCTCTTCGTTTGCAGTTTTTTGGCTTTTTTAACAAGACAAAACACAAATTATCAATGTAGGTTTTTGAAACTGAGATGCAAAACAACAACAGTTCTTTTGAAATTCCATCAAAAATAGATGGTAGAAAATCGCCCATAGAAAAAACAAGCTGACTGAACAGTCATGTACGTCAAGCATATTGGAAAAGTTTAGCACAATAGGTATAATCACACATGATTCAATCTTTAAAAAATTAAGGAAATAACACAAAGACCAAAAAGAAATTGGAATGTATACCCAGTTCTCTCTGACGAAATTCTTGAGTGATACTGCCGAAGCCAACACAACTGCTGGGAGCATTTGTTGATCGAATATAAGTTCAAAACAAACCATACCAAATCCTAATATTAAGCAACACAATCCAAAGTGGTCATTTACAGAAAAAGATGGGAGCGGATGCAGATAATCATCAAATGCTTTATTTTGAAAATCATTTATCATTCACTCAAGTAAAATCATTAACAGCTATCCTTATATCGTCGACATGTCGGCTAAGATATATGAATAACTTACCAGGCAATTGCTCCATTTGCTTCAGATCATTTTCTGCAATTCGTCGTATGTGTGCGCTTGGTTCCAGCGTTCGCTTTAAGCATTCAGCTACCACCACCGCTTCGGCTGCTGGAGCCATCTTAGCTACAAAATAACTTCAAACCAAATTAAAAGAAGAGAAATGAACGAAATGGAGGACAAGAATGAAAGAGTCATCCTCTAAGCACCAATCACCACCTCTTTCACCCGCAACACCTCCCACCTTACTAAAAAATTTATTCAAACCGTATGAAAACCCATGTCCCACATAGTCATTTATGTGTCGTATTGAGAAAACCGCAGTTGAGCAAGGATTCCAATCAGATGAAAATTATACGATTGAAGAGAGATCTTTTTCTTCCTGTCAAATTTCTCATTTGATTCCCTCCATGATGACAGCCCAGGGTTTCCTATTCCTACTCATCATCCTTTTTATCTCTGGACTTTTAGTTTCTCTCTTCATTTCTTTTATAGTGTTGAATTTGCTTGTTGAAGATAATATTACAATACTACACATCATTTGATGCTACCTGATCTTTGAATAAGAATACGACACAAATGTCATGGTTCACGATGTGAAAAATCAAATCAGTCTGCTGATAATTCTTCGTCGGAGAAATAAAAGACCAAATTTTTCATTTTTTTTATTGGGGTCCGATGAAAATTTTATTTGTTGAGAAAAGCAATATGCGAGTCGGCCGGTTGAATGTGCAAATAGGACAAAATCGAATGAGTGCGCAGAGATATATAGTCCATGACCCATGCTCACATCGAGGCCGCTATTTGGAACATTTATAAGGCGTTATTAGAGGCTTCAAATGCGTCAACCACCGTCGTTTCAACAGTTCAGTTCTTTAAACTTAATCAAAACTGGTAACGCAGTAAGACTGTTGTGAAATAATACGATGGGATCTGATTCCCTAGAGATAACAGAATCTGATTTCCTGACGTAATTCTTTTAGAGTGATACATGTAAAAGCATCTAATGTCTTTTCTAAACATTTCCATGATGAATTTTCATGATAAACGCAAAATATTAACAAAACCTTGTTTAGTTTTGAATGCCGAACGATACCACAATCATCAATTTAACATGCCTTTCCTTATATTATTTTGAAGTTTTTTGTAAGTTATCAAACAGTTCGTAGTTTAGTGACGAAGTTTATACTCAAAGTATATTTATTAAAAAAGTTGTTCGAATGTTTTCCATCTTTTATTTTACAGCATTTTGACGCTCATTTCTTATCAGTCAGTTTGATATTTGACCATAAAATTGAATAACGCCAAAACAGCATAAATTAGGGCATGCTGGTTTACAAAAAATGAAAGCAGAGAAGTATTACCATTGCGATTTTGGTATTCCTTCTTCTTGGTAATCAATAAAATCAGCGCTTTACGAATTAGACCCATCTCAACATATTTCTAAATATCTCTGATAAAATCTCGCTGGGACAATCCCACAACTCTTCTAATGAGTTTACTATCTCATCTTACTAACCTATTTTATTATTACAAGATATAATACTATCTGAACTCTGCATTCCGAACTGTTTTACTAAGAGTCTGCTCATGCATAATCACTTCGGCTTTCAAAGCTTCAACCTTTTGTAAGATTTTCTCGTTCACAAGAGCTTCAACATCCTGAAACAAACTGTCTTATAACGAATGGCAGAAATCCAATTATACCATAAACCGTTTCATTTTTTCTATCAGACTGAACGTTGTGAATTTTGTATTGGTTAACGAACATACAACCGAGTTTTTAACCAATCAACTTATAAAAGGTGAAATATTTTAAAACTTGACTGGCTGGGTATTTGATAGAAAACACAATGACTAGGCGATCAGAAACAAAATTAAGTATTTGGCACCAAATATCTCACCAAATATCTCCCTGAGCAAAGCAATAAAGTTTAAACAAACTAGTAAACTGAAGATTGACTAGAAGTGATTACAGCTTTTGTGATAACTTTAGTAAAATACATTAATTAAATAGAATTATAAGTCAAAAGAAATGAGTAGAGTACCGCGTGATCCTGTGCAACAATTGCTGGATTATAACGAAAGTAATAATCTTTCCACACTTTGATACACATTAATCGGGTATTGGGACGCAATACATCGACAAATCGAGGGTACTGATTGTAGAACGGATTGAGAAACCGTCTTTTTTCAGTAATAATATATGACCACAGCGACACTGTGTTTTCCTTTACATGCTAAAACAGCTTAACTGCGCAGATAACGAATGCTCAAATCGGATTAGTGAGTACATTGTAATCAGTAATGCAATGATTCGAATAACAATCATTTAGAATGAGGAATAGGAAAACATAAAAGTCTTACTTGATCATGATGTCGTTGCTTCTCGCTGTTGTATAAGAATGTCCCAAAACGGCAAGAATATAACTCATCCAGCATTGTTATCAAGAATGACGAATTGAATTCGAAAGCATATGGAAACTAAATGATTAAGCAAATGGGAGATGGAATGTGCAATTTGATACTTATCGAAAGGGAATGCAAGCAGGAATGAGAAACGAGAAAAAGTCATTGAAAAAGAGAATGGAAACAGTCCTTGAATTAAAATATACAAGTGAAGCAGCTATAACTTGGTCTTCCTTACCTGATTCATGATTTGCCACACACAATCAACAAACTGTACAAATATGGGGGATCTCTCGCTATCACTATGTTTGTCTTCTCCATGCCCCACACGCTGCAATGCACACTGTTCATTTTTTAATTAAGAAAAAATGTTTTTTCTTAAAGAGAATCAAAAAAATTTTTTTTTTCGATTTAACATACGTGAGCGAATTTATGGCCAAAACTGCACCATTCCTTTTCTACCAGCACAGCAAACCCTTGGATAGTTCGATAATACGGATCTAGCTCCAGCATTGCCAATGAAGTCAACTAAATCAATTATATCGAGTACAATCAATATTCACTAAAGTAGAACTTATAAATTATTTAATTTCTAAAATTATTTAACAAAGATGTAATGAACTAAAAAGATACCTGGGCAGTTCTATCCCAGCCATCACTACAATGAACCAGTACAGATGCTTTGTTATCTTCTACTTCACGAGCAATTTGAGTTGCACCATCCAGAACTGTCTGTAGAACAGCAGCATTTTCATGCATTTTCACAATAATCCGATATAACTCACTCAATGTTACTTAGCAGATTATTATAGTCAGAAAATTAGAACTGAAGCTGAATGCGACATCTGTAATTGTGACAACTGCGAAATAATAAAGTCAATTTAAAAATGCTGATGAAAAATATCTTAGCAGCAAACAAATCTTTTAACATTATGACAACAAAATCTCCCATTAAAACATGGAAAGAAAAAATAATTCAGAAAGCGGCTGTGCTATCATTAACTCAAGTATTCACAAAATAAAAGAAGTAAATGAACCTGGATGTGGTTCAACCATTTCGTTTCATCCAACATACGAAACCAATTCTTCTCATCAACACGAGGAAACGATACATCTTTCAATTTTCTTAGTCTGTACAAATGTCCTTTTACCTTTTATGTAAAATTTTTGAATTATAACTTTTAATATGTATAAAAAATTGGTTTAGAGCACATCAGAGAAATTTGTAACGACTATTGACTCTTGGTATATCAAATTTCTCAAACATCTCTTAACATTTTTAATATAAATACATTTCTAACTTAATGCACTAGTTACATACAAAAACTTTAACAATCTCCCTAAGGGCTCAAACCACTAAATCTGTCCGTTAAGAAAG
>UPTC01001497.1:454-15338 GCA_900537255.1 Acanthocheilonema viteae
ACACACACACACACACACACACACACACACACACATACCAATCTGGACAATTGCGCAGCTGCAACTATTCTTGTGACATTTGATAGCTGTAAAATTTTTCGGAATGAGTTTGGTAAGTTTTTTCTGCTTCCTTTCCATGCCCACATTTCCGGTTTTATAGCTCAAAAGCTTTGTTGCAAGCATTTAAAAAAGTATTCCCGAAGAAGACTCTATAATTGTGATAATAGTATTTTTGAATACAAAGTCGCTTGTCATTAAACGCTTCGTTTTCATATTTTGCAGATAATAGTTCTTCAATCAAAGAAAATTGCGCTATTAGTAGGGAAAAAAAAGTTGGAATAACATTTTATTTAAAATCAACGATCAATTCCATGGAAAAATTTTAGTTTAGTTGAAAAAAAATTGCAAAAGAATTCGGTGCAATCATTAATTAAGCAGTTCTACTTTCCAAATACAAAGTTTTTGTTTGCAAGCAGAAGCATCATTTTTGTTTGTTGCAAATGAACATTAAAATATTCATTTTTCGATGGTTTTTATAAAATTAAAATAAATGAATTTAATTGAAAGAGTTGCGTAAAATTATTCAAATGAGTAAACGTTATATTCAAATTGCGTTTAAATGTATATTTAAATGGTGCACTTTTCCGCTTCGTTCAGTGCTGGCTTTATTTGAGCTGTGGTAAATTGGCTGGAAATGGATGAGAGCGAACGTGTGATACGCTGTTAGCACTTTATTTATCGAGAGCTCGAAACAAAGTTGAAGATGAATTTCGTATAATGAAAGCTAAGAAAGAACTTGCTATGTTAATGGCTGAAGCTGAAATTAACGTATTGAAAACTCAGAGCAAACTTCACTTGTTGACGGCTAACATCAAACTCGATACATTTAAGGCTGAAATCGAACATCTTCAAAATATAATATATGAACATAGATGTAAGCACAAGACTTAAAAATTTACTTCAAATTGTAAAGATAATTATTTTGAATCGATAATAAATATTTATTTTGATTTTTGTTATTCACAACTATCATTATGAGGAAAATGAAAAAAAAAAAAGAGGGAAGGAGAAATTTTATATTTTGGACGGCAATCTTGACATGTTTCCCTAAATTTTGAAACATTTTTGTAAAATTGAATGAGCTTTAAAAATGCTAATATGAAATCAATAATGATGTAAATTCCCTGTTCAGCTAATATGTTATTATTAATTAAAAATAATGTCAAAATAAAAGAGCCAAAATTTGCATATTTTTTCAATTGTGCACACAATAAAATGGAAACATGAAAATTATATCTAACAAAATTCAATTTTGTTTTTCTATTCCTAAATTATTGCAAAAACAGAATATAATACTGAAAATGGATAAGATGAATGGTAGTAATGGATTATATCAGTATAAGATTTATTTTTCTTTCTCGGAAATTCCTTTTTCATTATTTAAAATTATTTTAGTAAAAAAAAGAGATCGAATAAGATAAAGATTAAAGGTTTTCATTCCATTCCTAAAAATATCTTATCGTTCTTTTTAAAAATTAGATATAAAATTTAAATTAATTTTTTAATTATATCTTGAATAATAATTATTCCTTTCATTAGCAAAGTTTATTTTTATTTTGAAAACGTCAAATTAAAACTAATTTGATGTATAAGCATACACATATATAAATCAAATTTTATTAAGAACGATTATATTCAGATGTAAAACGATGATTTATTGATGGCAATATTGAGAGAAAAAGAGAAAGAGAAAGAGGGACAAGGAGAACGAGAGAGAGAGAGAGAGAGAGAGGGTGGGTAAAAAGGTTTTTATTTTATTTTCTCTCATCATATACATGTATATACAACAAATGATTCATCAATTAAATAAAAAAGCGAATGAACTGAAAAAATATTTTTTGAAAGTTGAAAAAAATAGCAAAAAATTTGCATGAGGGACTTGTTGTTAGTACAAGTTCATTGGGATAATTTCGACTCATTGAAAATTTTAAAATTAAAAAATCGATAACATTTAGCATTTTTTGAAACATGAATTGATAAACTGATTTTAGACAAATGTGATGAAGGATAATTATCATTGGAATATTATTTTTCTATTTTTCTGTTCCAAAAGTTTTATAGTAAATTAAATTCATCGAAATTTTTGCAATAGATTGTGAAAATAAAATTTGAGAACAGAAAATTCATGATGTTAAATAGCTATTGAGATAAATAATAGCAATGTTCTTTTTTTTTGTATGAGCATTTTTGCCATTTTTTGAAAAATATGATCAATTAATTTAATCAAAAACTGATCTGACAACCGATCATTTCAACTGGTCACTCCAAAATTCTTTCCTTTTTCAGTGTCATTTATCAATTTTGTTTATCCCTTTCAGATTCATTATGTTATAAAATGAAAAATTTTGATTTCGAAAAGATTTAAGAAATATTGTAACAACCTTATGCCAGTAAATTAATATGCAACATAATATAAGGGATTGATATCTGTCAGAAGTTATCGATGCGTAAAATTGAAATAAACTAATGGATCATAATTCAAACGTACCCATAAATTGTAAAATAGATTTGAATTTATTTGAAAATTGCAAGTAATTTTTGCAAAAAATTCGAGATGAAAGAAGTCAAATTGATTCATTTAGAAGTGGAAGGCTTTGATTTAAATGGAGCCAAGTCAATTTTAACCATCTAAGCCAAGAAGACAAATGTTGGCAATACAAATTTCGAGAGATTGATCAATCATTCGTGCAACAGTTCATGATCTTCTCCATCCGCTAATGCTGATAATTTTCCATCTTTAATTTAACTCATCAATCACAACAGATAAAAAGGCATGGGAATGAAATGTAACAACAAATTGTAACTGTCTCACAAAATTAAATCTCTTTCTGTAGCATTCAGTAAATTTAAAAAAACTTATTTGAAATTGAAAATAATTGAAATGATTGCTGAAAAGATAGCTAAAATGTTGCGAAATTTGAAACAGATATCAAATTTTTTAATAACACTTTACAAGTATCTCAATATATCTTATCGTTTCTTTAACGAGAAAAAAAAAGAATTTTTTCGAAAAAATTTCGGAACCTACTTATTTGTCCAAATATTTTTCCATTTCGCAAATTTTGTTGAAATTTTGTTTAAATTTTACTCATATTAGTTGCAAATAATTAATGCTGAAATTTAATTAATTAAATAAAGGGAAAAAATTATCGAAAATTGTATGGATCTTTTTTTTTCACTTTGCTTTAACTTTTTATCGGAGTCCTAATTTAATCTCAATAATAAATTTTCATTTGATCTCAATAACCATGAATATAGCATCTTTCGGAGGAAATAATCGAATTACTACGACTGATAATTATTTATAATTTATTGAAAGACCAAAATTTCGATAACCATTTTTACTTGAAATTGAAGGTAACTGAAGATTTTTTTTCTATTGTCAGATTTGCTTAGATTTCAACTTTAACCTTTTAAAAAAGTTAACCTAGCAAGAATGTCGAATGTGACATAGCTCCTGAATTGAAATTATTAGTGGAAGCAAGTATTTCTCGGGATTTCCTGGCACCTTAACAATTCCAATTTTTGTTTTAGGATAGACTCATTATGTGTTCAGTGCCTTAGGCAATAGATGACACTTTGGAACAGATTGATTGGATAGAATAGACTCGGAATGATATAATATCTTTTTTTTCTCTCTCTCATTGTTCATCAATATTTCAAGAAAGCATGTGAGTGATGATTTATTAGCTTCTCTCTCTTATTCTGTTCATTTTTTGCTACAAAATCGGGTGCTATCAAGAAAGATTGGAAGAGAAAGAAAAAAATTGGAATGTATCTCTAAAATGATATCGATTATGTTAAAAAATGTAAATATGATATTGATAAGAATAGGTTAATTGGGATTAGTTCTTTTTTATCTAGCAAAATATAATATTTATCCATTTCAAATTTTTAATGCAAAATTGCTTGTCGAATATTTTGCATATTTTCTTATAGAATATCAAATAATCAATTTAGTGTTAGTTTTTTTTTTTTTTTTTTTGAAAAATAAAATCGTAGTTGGTGTTAAAATATAATTAATTGGCAATTGAATTTGTACCACAAAGAAAAAAATGTTAAATATTTAAATGAAATTAAATTGCAAAAAAATAGATTGCTTTCTCATATAACAGTACAAACGGGTTATAGGAGAAGAGCGTGCAAAAATAAGAAAGGTAGCTAAACATTTAAAAAAAAAAGAAAGAAATGAGTTTAAA
Source organism: Acanthocheilonema viteae (assembly GCA_900537255.1). NCBI lineage: Eukaryota > Metazoa > Nematoda > Chromadorea > Rhabditida > Onchocercidae > Acanthocheilonema > Acanthocheilonema viteae. Next base: position 4,714 of record UPTC01001497.1, read on the forward strand.
AGATTGATTCTTTGTGGATCAGAGAAATTTTAGCTGATTGGTGAAAATAAAGATGAATTATTGAAAATTTTATTTCAAATAAATTGAAATTAATCATTCTTTCTATCGTTTCATTAAAAATTCCATCACAATTATTCGTAATACTTTTTTTTTTCAAATGTAATAAATTCATTTTACTTTTGCTCTCAGAAAGGCACATTAAGCAAATGCGTAATGCTCATATGTTTAAACATCCTGCAATTTTAGAAGCCTCTAAGGCTTGGTTAATATTTTTTTTATAATCAAATAATCCTTGTCAAATCTCAGGCGATTATTTTAAAAAAAAAAATTTATGATTTGAACATGTTACACTAGTAATTTTTCTTTTTTTGTAAACTTATTCAAAATATAATAAAATGGCTTGAAAAAAATACTGCCAAATAATCTTAATTACAAATTATGAGTGCATAGATGAACGATAAGTATTCGATGAAGTTCAACAGAAAAAAAAAAAGAATTAACTTGAAATTATAATTCATTTATTGAACAGCAAAAATATTAAATGACTGTTGACTATTAATTAACTCAACATAATGATCACATCTTAACCAGTTTTGCATTTTTAAGCGCTTCTTTTTTCTTTTGATTTATGAGATTATAAATTCAAGAAAAGAAAAAAACATTCTATATATTCTATAAAAATCACATCATACTGGGTTATTATTATTGTTTACTTCTAGCTAGCTCATAATTTTCGCTATTAACTTAATAAATTTAGTAATGAGTAATGTTTATTTCCTTTCACTAGGTAAGAAATCACAATATTTGATTAATTAATGCATCAAATAGAATGATGCACCGAAAATCATAATCTTAATAGCATGAACCTGCTTAAATCATTATGCTTTAAGCAATAATGAAAATGAATGATGAAACTGTGATCCAATTAGTTTTAAGGCTAAAAAGAATTGAAAAAATAAAAATAAAAAAATTATTTTATTTTTTCTCCACCTATTACTACGGTATTGGGCTACAGTACTAAGGGTAACGCATAATACAGTACTCCAATACTGTGGACGCATCATTAATAGTATATTATTGAGCATAAAAATAATATGAAAAATTTTTTAAATGCAACAAGTTGAGAGTGAAGTTAGGAAGATAAAAATGTAAAAAGGAATATCTCAAGGGAATGATATAAGAGAAAGAAAAAAAGAAACCAGTTGTGCTAGTTTTAAAGCAATGGAAATGTTTGAGGAATTAGAAGGAAAGAAGCTAAAGCAAACTTGCAGTTTGAATTTAAATCGCTAGTTTACTTATTTTTTTTTTTATGGTTCAATTTTCATAGCTTTAATAGAGAGGTACACATCATTTATTACACAAAATTGACACTTTATGCCCATTAATGATACAACAACAATGTAAAGTATGTCTTATACAAGTGCTATTTAAGCATTTGAGAGAAACATCGTTTTCATTATTGGGCTTGAAAATGATTCTTGCAAAAGTCAGATTTTAAAAATTTGACTTTTGCAAGAATCTTCTTTCAAGCTTGAATAGGATTTGAGCTTATGATAGGGATGTATCAGTTGTAATGGATATAATCTGATAATAAGCTTCAGTTCTAACTCCACGCCTCATATTATCAGGAATGTTTATTTTCGAATGAATAATTGTAGAATTTTACTTTTCGTTGAAATTAAAAGGCGATTATCAAAAGCAAAATAGCTTCTTGTGAAATTTTAATTGCAGAAAATATAATTACCCATAGTGATATTCTAAAAATCAAATGGATATATGTATGATCATAATATGCATTGATAATCTCATATACATTAAAATCATTGACGAAGTTATTTCAATAAATAACAAATTACTCCGTATTTTCAATTTGCTCAGCTTATCTTTCGACAAATTATTCATTCCTTCATTTTGGAAAATAAATAATTCAATATTCATCCTACTTTGGAAATATAAATTTATTGAAAAGCGTAAAATCTTTCCGACCATTTTCTTTAACTATTTTTGTTTAACAGTAATTTAAGCTTTGTGTTCGATCTTTTTTTGACAGTGCAAATAGATATTCATCGATTTGTTAAAAGTTAACTGATGAAAATGTTACGTCGAAAAAGAGAAAAATATAAATATTATATCACTCATTGCTTCGAAAAAAAAAAAATTATTTAATGGATAACTCTAGAAAGGCCCATATTTTGAAGTTTGATACTGATTTTATGTTAACTTTAACATGTTTCCTTGTGTTTGAAAGAAATTTGTACTAAAGCTGATTTTATGAGGGTTATTTTCAATCTTACGGAGATCAAATCATTTCTTTCGAATACTGAAAAATAATAAAACTGAATGCCTCAAGAGCTTTTAATATTCCTTCAGTAATGAATAATGTATTATCTTCAATTTAATTATCTACTGTATGGGCATTATAGTTTAGCAATATACTCACCAATAATTAAACTTATGATTTGACTAGCATACCGTATGAATTAAAGTTCGATAATTTCAGGAACAAAAAAGTATTGACTTCGAATTATCTCAATTTTTTGTCATCAAACTGACTTTTCACTATTTTACACAAAAAATAAGCTATAATTAACTTTGTCAATGAACAAAGCACGTTAAAGAAAAGAACAAAATTTCAATTCTGTTTTAAATTTCTTATTCTAAACCTTTATTATTCATCTACATTATGAGTAAAGCTATATTGTAGAAAAGTTATGCTACTAAAAGTTTCATAAAATCAATTCTTACGAATGAAGTTGCAGAGAAATGAAAATCAATTCTTACGAATGGAGTTACAGCTTTTGTTAGAAGCGTGATAGAAATTTTGGAATAGTATAGGAATTAAAATCATAAAAATAAGGAAAAGCGGAAGAAGTATGGAGCATATGAAGTTAAATTTTTTAAGTCAGTAATAGAGTTAGAATTCAAAATCGTAAGTAAACTCATTTCTTTCCAATTCTATCACGGAAAAAATGAAAACGTAGCCAATTTAAGGGAAATTCACTGAAACAAATTACCCCCTCTGAATTAAATGATTTACGAATGGATTAAATAAAACTTCATACATCGACCAATATTTCAATTAGTAAACAAACAAATTAGCCATAAGGAATCTTATAAAATTAAATAATAGTATTTGAACTTTTAGTTCATATAAATTGGCTATAAAAAATCTTATAAGAAATTGGCACAAATAATGAACGAACTCGCTATATGGAATATCATAACGTATGATAAAAATAAAAGCATTTTGTCAGATATCTTCAAAAATTTACCTCAAAGAAAAAAATCAGGATATATTTTAGAGGTATATGAAGCGTAATTACATCATTTACAATTGTCATAAGTACATGAGAAATCTGGCAGCGTTCACTTACAGCTGTCGTGGTGATTGACGTATCACCACATATATTCATTTTTTCGTTAATATATCAACATACATTAAAAAAATTGTCTCTTCCTGTCAAAAAACAAAAAAAAAATTTAGTTATTACTTTTTACTCTATCTTTTTACTCATTATAAAAAGCAATATAAAATAAATGCACGTTATAAGATTATATATTCAAGAACCAATGAAAAAAATTATGAACAAAAGCAAAACTAACTAATTGCATGCATAAGTTGATAATTAATCTTTGTAAGAATTTCATACGATATCAGTTTCCTAATGTATTCTCCTAAATCCAAGATGACTTCTCGCTTGCCTTATGGTTGTGATTTTATATAATTCAACGTAAGAGCATATACCAAATCAAAAGAAATTTTACTGAATTCTTCGAAAAAAAAATCACCAACATGAAAAATTAGGAAAATACAATTAAAATTAAGTATGTAAAAATCACATAAAAATTCACATAAAAAGAGTAGTTAGTTCTCAAGGAAAAAATTCACCATTACTTTTAAGTACTACTCTGTTGTGCTGCTAAGAGTATCAAAGATTCGTCTTTGATTCGATTCAAATCGTCCAGCTGACGAATTTCGCTTGCCCCTTTTTCATTCGTGACTAGTAAACCATTTTTCTCCATTCTCATGCGTTTATAAGTTGGTTTGAAAAACATCACTAGCATAACAGCTAGTAGGACAGCTATTGCTGATAATACCTAAAATATAAGTTAAAAATAACAGTCTCAACAAAAATGCAATAAAATTATATTATGTTTCAGTTCAATTTAAAAACAGTAAAAAATCAAATAAAATAAACTGACGATAACAGAGATGGAGTTATCTTGCGGTACAGCGGTAGAATTAATCGCATCTTCAACTGTACAAACTTGAATATTTTTATATGCTTGTTGTAATGGCCGTGCGAGTAAACTCATTATAGCTACGTAAATTATTGAATGTATCTGCAAGATATAAAATTCACTGTTCTTCAATTTTTTCAATTCATTTGACTTATTTTTTTAAAATCAGATAAAATCATGCAAGAGTTATAAGACTTAATATCATCGAAGTCCTTAAGCATTAGGGATTATGATACTTCATAACAAAGAAAAAGAAAGCATACCTGACCACTAAGTACTACAACGCCTGATGAGGTTGTTTCAGACACCGGAAAAGTACACTCGGAGGCTAATTCTAAACCAACTGGATATGATGCAAGTCCGAAAACACCGAAGAGAAAAGCCGTGATTACAAGATAAATAGTGAGACCAGAATGCAGAGATAACTAAAATGAAAGTATGCAACAATTGCTGATATAAATAAGAGATTCGAGATTTACTGGAATCAGTTAAATTATATATCACTCAACGGTGACTCTTCAATGTAAAAAAACCGCAAGAAAAAATTTCTATTGTAAATATATTTTATTGCTTCAACAGTGTTTAGTCACTTCCATTAATAATATTGCGGAAAATCAAACATTAGAGTAGATTTTATCCATTACACTGGATTTTATCAGAATTTTATATGAGTGAAAATTTTCGAATACTGAAACATTACCTGCAAAAATATGATCCCAAAAATGACAGCCAGAGACATGGATACTTTCATGGTTTCTTCATAAAGTTTAGTTCGATCAACAAACATGCCTGAAGACAGCTTCAGTTTTTCATGTTTACTAAAATAAATGCTTACAAAAATAAAATGAAAGATAAAGATGTAGCCCGAAGAATTAAGAAAAAGCCATTATTAGGGCTTCATTTTCATCGTTTAGAAAAAAGAAAATAAAACAAATAAGATACGTTGTTTTGAAACATTAAAAATTTAGAAAGAATAAAAAACAAAATAATCAGCAGAAGATACCTGCAATGGTAGCTCCGAAAACTCCACCAATGATCATCAACGCAGCGCAAAATCCGGAGAACGAATTTGAATATCCCGTTGCACATAATAGCTGCTGTATGACAGTGTATAGACAATTAAACATGCCGATCCCGCCACCCATCACTATGAAAAGCAATACGTATGCCTTATTGGTAAAACACTGTTTGATTCCTGAAAAAAATATCTGAAATTAACAAAAAAGAATTTAATCTTTCTATAATCTGGTGAAAAGCTTTCCCAACTTATTTGAATGTTTGGAATTTTCAGTTTATTTTATATGCCTTCACCAAACAATGCTTCTTTTTGATGAAAACAAGTGATTATCAAAAGTTGGTATAATCTGGCACTATCCACAACGATTTTAAATTAACAACATAATTTACAGGGAAAATGATATAAAAGCAAATAATTTTGTAAATACATTCAGTAAAAAAGGCATCTGCAAAGAAGTAGACAGTCGCGCAACAAGGAAGTCTGCAAAACCTATAACATGAAACAGTTTTCAAATCCTCTCCATTTGAAACATTCCAAAATATTTGACTTGAATTAAAGCAGCAAACAAACCAGGAAAGAACGGCATTTGCGGTTGAGCAGCACTTTGAGATGGCGCTATTTGTGGTCCCGATCGAGTAACACAGAAAGTTGCTAACAAACAAGCCAATAAAGACGGTACAAAAGTTATAATGTTCACTTTTAATACCTGAAAATACACTGACATTATCACTTCAAATTCAACTATTTCCTGCACTACAGTTAATGAAGATAAAGGTCAGTTCTTCTGTTTTAAGAATCGCTTAGGATAGTTTTAGCCTCCAGATGATTACGATTCTTATACTCAGAACATTGTAACATTCCGATGGATTTGAAAGACCCTCAAAGAAGAAAACTCGAGCCTTAACTTAAATGAAATCTTACATCCACTGGAGCTGAAACTATATGAGGAGAAAGAACATTTGCCATCAGCACCCCCAACGGATTTGCCATAATTCCAATTGTTGTTGCTAACGTTCTTTGATTTTCAGCAAACCATGATCCCGCAACCTGAATTTGCCTTTTTTCAGTCTTATATCTTTAAAATGATCATTAAATAAAACTTGATCTCCATAAAAATGTAGCAAAATTTTCAAAAACTAACTTTTGGTGGAAGGAACATAATAAACGGATATGCACAAGCAGCCACTGCCTGTCCAAAAATCCCAACGGGGAAGCGGATTTGCAGTGGCAAAAATGAACTAAAAAAAGTGTGGAAAAATGTAAATACATGTGTGTTCTGTAACACGAATTAGAGTAACTATTTCAGTTTGAGAGCAAAATAAAGGAAGACTTCTCGTTATCTCACTTCAAAGATGTGGATAAGAAGTCATAAATTTCAGTCCAATTCAGTCCCTTATTCGGTAAAATTACTCTAATCTTGGAAATAAAAACTAATACCCATAACTATTAATAAATATCTACTGCACATATCCTTCAATAATAATAATATCATCATATCAAACGATCCCAAAAATGAATCCTACCTAATAAGACGAATAGTGCCACCAATACCGTTTGTCCAAGCTGCGATGAGAATGGCAAGTCGAAGCCCAAAAGAACTACTCATCCATATGCCGAATAAGCCTACCGGTATTGTACAGATTATAAAAATCAGTGAAAACCAATTCGCTGCTTTATTCTGCAAAATAACAGCTGACCAGTAAAGCATAGAGAAACAAAGAAAATATTGTCGGATAGAATAACTTTTCTTTGCATTTTCAAAGTTGATAAAATGAAATTCTCAAAATATTCTAATATAAATGTACTGCGTAAAAACAATTTTCCAGTAAAGCAACTCTTTATAATAAAGCAAGTGAATTAATTTTCTTTTAACTTCCATCACTGAATCATGATAATTGAAAATTATTAGAATAGGATTAATATAGAAGCAAGAAATCTAATTCACCATTCCATAGAAAGCGTCGACATAATTGGAAATAGAAGCAAATGCAATCCATGACATTGTATTTGAATTGTTCAATAATGCAACAACTGCTAAAACGATCCAACGCTGTGGATAAACTCTGCAAACCCTAATAAAAGCTTGAAGTTTTTTAGTTTTAAATATTAAATCTGAAGGAAAGTAATCACTTCCCAGGTCACTACATCATAGCAATTATTTTCGGCAGCATGTATGAAATAATTCATATACTATTCCTATAAGAAAACTCACCGATAGCTAATACGATGTTCCGCTGGATCCATTTCTGATACTTTGCCTATAAGCTCACTTGCATATTTTGGTTCAATGCTGATCGTTCCATCCTTGCTATCCTGAAAGCATTTAATTGATTCCATGTCTTATTCTGATGATAGTTGTTTTTTTCTACATCCATTCTATGTCGTACTATAAAAGAATGAAAAAAGTCACTCCCTAAAGCAAAACATAGCCTAGTAAAAAAGTATTGCGAAAGTATGACATGAAATCGACTTAAAAAAAAGGAAATCAACGAACGAACTGGAAGCTACGGTAGCAAAGGAAAATATGTATAGATATTAAAAAATTAGATCTATCAACAAAACTTATTTATTAAAAATTCTTAAACATCAAAAACAGTAAAAAAAAAACAAACAATATTAGTATCATCGGCGAATGTTAATTTTGTTGTTTCATTTTTAAAGGAAAGCACTGCAGACTCGTTATTATCTGATGTTTTGCTTAACAAATTTTCAGCGTCCTCATTCATAATCTGCAAACAAAAATTTATTGGAAAATCTACTTACATTTGTTTTGAACCAAGCAAACTGAGAGTATTGGAAGATAAATTTTGATTCTGAAATTTATTAAATAAGTGGATTTGTTTAAAAACTCACGAAATAGATTCTAATATTCTGTGAAATGGCTATACAAATTATTTGAAACCTTAGTTGGAAAATTTCTCCTCTCTTCAATATGAAAACAGTGCTTAGTAATGAAAAAAAGACAGAAAATATATCAGAAACAAACTAAAATAACCAGATTGAACAACCGACAAGGAAAGCGATCAAGAGTTAATTGTAGGAATTGTAGCCAGAGAATGTCATAACGTAATAGTAAACATTAACTACACTTTATAATGTAACACACCAACCATAACTGAAATATGATGACCAGAAAAATAAAGGACATGGAAATAATGCAAGCAGGTGGTGTTGCAAATATTTATATAATCAATTAAAGACAATTTAAAGCATGGAATTTTATCAAATACCTGATTTTTAGCAATTAGGGTTTTTAATGTAAAAAAAAAGCTAACTAGATCATGCTCACTTTTAGAAAAGATATGTTCTCAAATTCAAACTGCATTAATAACTATCGTCATCAGCAAGAATTACCGGTATATTTGCCTTACAGTTGTCTATCTCTAATTTTCATAAAGAAACGTTCATAATGCTCAATACAAAACTCTTCTGGATCTTCTGTATATCATACCATAAAGAATATATACTTGTAAAATTTACTCATTTTCATTGTACCATTTCATTCATTTCCTAAGAATTGAGAAATTAATAAATATAACTATCTTAATACAGCTATATTTTTATTTCCAAAAATAGAAATTTCTAAAAAAAAAAAAATCCATTATTTAGCAAATTCAAGAAAAGCTAAATTTTGCTTACCATGAAGTATGTTGCTATTTCGAGAACGCTCGACTTTTGTGCTGTCATTTTCATCATTTCAATTCTTTTTCTCTCACACAACTATCATTTCATGATATTTCGCCAAGTTTCAAACTTTCTGCAACTATACATACATATTTACTGCCTTTCAATGTTAGAAAATGGATTGTGCAGATCGTTTCAATCATTATTTTAAGCTGTTTTAAAATGTCTCATCATCTCTCTGTTTGTCTCTTTTCGATCATATCTATTCTCGAATGACTCACTTCCAGAGACATTCATCAGTTCCACATTTTCACATTAAACTCTCTCCATCTCCACAATCAGGCAGCCATCGTCGAGAAATTTCGATGCTTTGTATCGGTTCTATTCGACGGGCCGCGGCCGTGTTTTCAGTTTGTTACTGGAGGATAACTGACCGTATTCGACCGATTGGAACTCTTTTTTAGGGTGCAATTACAAGTGAATATGGTGAGTCGTTAAAGTGTTTCATTTCTTTTCTTTGGTTTATTGTTGGCGGCTTTGTCTCGAATGTTATCCTCCTATCACTTTTGTACATTTCACTATCTCTTAATGAAATGCTTTCCAATTATTTGGTTTGTTTTAAATGCTAATCAATTTCAACAATTATAATGAAGAATGTTGATAAAATATCAACTTTTGTGCTTTCCAATTATCGTTTATCAATACTTTTTGATAGTTGCAGTGTGAGTGGAAACTTGAACAATGGTAACTCTTTTTAAATAATTGTTTAATTTTACAAGATTATTTTGAAAAAAAAAATTTTTTTTTTTTTTTGAAATCATATTTCATCTTTAAAGTGTTGCAGCCTTCAAAGAAAATCATTAAGAAGAGAGTTGCTCCTCCGCCACCATTGGCTAAGAAATCGGAGGCACCGAAAAAAGAACAAAATCCTCTATTCGAGAAGCGACCACGCAATTTTTCAATAGGTGTGAATTGTTTTTTTTTTTAGTGATTAGGGATTTTTTATGTTAAGTGCAAAAAAATGGATAATTTGTTTTGTTTTCAGGACAAGACATTCAACCAAAACGAGATCTGACTAGATTTGTGCGATGGCCCAAGTATGTTCGTTTGCAACGTCAAAAGGCTGTTTTGATGAAACGTTTAAAAATTCCACCACCAATTAATCAATTTCGTACAACGCTTGACAAACAGACAGGTAAGTTCTGGTACTATATTTTTCACATTTAGCAAGTGAAAGATCGATTATTTGTTCATCTCAACATTCATTTTTTTTTAAGTTCTTGTCCAGGATTTATCTGATACAAATGGAAAGGTGTTATTTGATAATGTTTAAAATTAGCAAAGAAATGGATGTTTTGGCAGCGTTGATTAAGCCTCTGGGTCTGGTTTTAAGAAAAAGTTTGGAATTCCAAGACAATATTTTTTGAAAGAAATTTCTACTAGATTCTTGGTATTTTCCGTTTAATTCTATTTTGCAGCGACGCAACTATTCCGTTTGCTGGACAAATATCGTCCAGAAACAAAGCATCAGAAGAAGGAACGATTAAAGGCGCGTGCGGAAGCTCGGGTAGCAGGCAAAACTGAAGAAGTAACAAAGCGTCCACCGGTGGTTCGTTCAGGTGTAAACCATGTCACGAAACTTGTAGAACAAAAAAAGGCACAACTGGTTGCTATTGCGCATGATGTTGAACCTATTGAAATTGTTCTTTTCCTTCCGGCACTTTGTCGTAAATTTAAAGTG
>UPTC01001498.1:0-15331 GCA_900537255.1 Acanthocheilonema viteae
CACCGATTTCTGATTCGCTATTTTAGCATTATGACAATCCAGAGAAATACGATCCCGAACATTTTGCCCCGGATAAGGTGAAAAATCGTGACCCGTTCGCATATGTACCATTTTCTGCAGGCATTCGAAATTGTATAGGTATAACGAGTTTAATCAAACTAAACTCAGATTCATTCATTACACTCGATTTATATCAGATAAAATGAGTAATTATATTGCACCTAAACAGTTCATTAATACTTTCTTAGCACCAAATTTTTCAAAGACAAAAAACGCTCCAATCTATTCGCCGTAAAATCTTTTTAATGCAGGTAATAGATTTGCCAATTTGGAATTGGTAGTAACTTTGGCTCACATTTTGAGACGTTATCGAGTTATTTCAATGATACCAGAAGCGGAGAATCGACCAATACCGGAATTTACATTAAAACCGAGCAGAGGTTTTCCGATTCGCTTGGAGAGGAGATAATAATTGTTATCCTCTTGTTCGCATCAGCTCGTATAAAACTATTGCAATTTTTCAATTGATAAAGCATTGATAGCGAATAAAAGTTGAGATGATATTCTTTAAAACAAAAAAACAGCTATCAAAAATTAAAACAATAATTTGATGGTTTATTTTATTGAATAAGATATAGATAGACTTCTAATTGCGAACTGTAACCTGGTATGATGATGAACACTATTAACTTGCTGGTGTTTAAATGACCTTTCTATTTTAGGATAGATTTTAGAATAGCCAACATTTTTACTTCTTTCCACCTCCCTACGTCATCTTCCCTATCTTCACTAACAAACTCATCTTTATTAACAAACTCATTGCGCAATTTACTCGAAGAAAACCACTAGAATTGCTGAGTCAATTTAAAGATACAACAGAATAATCATATTAAAAATGGTACCGTTTTGTTGGAATATTTACTCATTTACATTCATTCGTTGATTCATTTTACCGCTGTATCACCAAATTTCTCCACTGATTTCTTGATAGTAGTAGATTCTTCCTGATATGAATCGATCGGATTATTTATCAAGTTGCAGAGTCAATGTAAGCAGCATAAGGTCACATTTATTACTTCATATTTTTGAGCAATTTCATGGATAATTTTTTTCTTTTTAAAAAAAAAAAATTAATTGAATAACAGTCTATGCGAGCTGTCTTGAGGGTTTGCGTAAGACAGAAAGCGCAACTATAGGAACAACATTTTTCTGCGTTGAAATAGCAATATTAGATGTGACATCTTATGGATTGAACAAGTTAAGTATTAACTATCAGAATGGAGCATTTAAATTTGTAGGATAATTTGAATGGGAGGTAATAATTTGAACATTAATAACTGTTTAAATATTCATCAACATTAATAACAGTTTAAGCATAATATTATGTTAGAGGAAAGAAAAAGCAGAAAAAGAAATTTAGAAAAATTTACAGCATGTACATACGATGAAATTGGAAATACGAACTGAATTGCTCAGATCAAAGTGTACGTGTTATTTTGAAATAAATTCATCCATTTAAATTTTGATATAAATTCATTCATTTTGAGATAAAGCCATCTACATGGAAAAGTCACATCAAAATTCCAGAAAATGAAACTTTTATGTAATAGACAGGCTAAATTGAGAGGTTGATATGTATCTGTCTGATATATCAATGATTATAAATGATAAATGTTTATGTTTGTGATTTTTTTTTTTTAAATAAGCTAAAGAATTAATTACAACAATAGGCAAATATTTCTTGTTGAAAACATTCACTATTCTCGGGACAAAAGTTATCGCTACAATTTTTTCCCAGCAATGCTATACTGAAACCATCACTGTTCAATTTCACCAATTTTCCTTTCGTACATGAGGGATTGAAATTTTTCGCAAACATTTCTGCAGTTTCATTTTTATTAGCAGCATAGATAAATAATATGCATGTATGATACAGGCTTAATTCGTGATAATTAGAAACATCAAATAGATTATATTCTAACTTTTAAACTCATTGCTTTCAAAGGAGATAATACATATATTGCAAGAACAAATAAATCAATTAAAATTTCAAAAAATAAACAGACTCAATAATTACCTTCAGTTTTTGCGGGGCAACAAATCCCGAAGAATGCCAAATGTCTGCATACGTATTTCTCGGGACATGGATCGGATAGTGGACCGGAACAGATCACCGTGCTACTCTCATTATCCTCATATGCTTTTCCTTTCATTGCACACCATCCATAATCTTCTGAAATTGTTGCTTCGGATAAAATTGCCTTTGTAATCCTGGCAAAATCCAATTTACTACATTTTCAATTTATCCAGTAATTCATACCTTATCTAAAGAAATAGTTGAATGTCGTAGAATGATATTGATATTATAAACAATCCAATTTATTTATAATTTAATTTAATTTGAAAATTAGAAAAAGAATTACGTGGAATGCAATTTAATCTACATGTTTCAATATTTGAAAAGCGATTTTCACTGCCACCGCAACCTTCGTATAGAAATGGTAGACATTGTTCTGTTTCATTATCAAAATAGAACTGTAACTTTTCGTTTCACTTTATCATTTATCACAACTCTAAAAGATAATTTTTTAAAATTTTGAAAATAAACTTCAGACTAACATTATCAAAATAAATATCTATTTTTGAAACTTTTTACTAAAAATAGAGAAGAAAAAAATATCGCTGTTTACCATAACATTCGGTTTTGTATCATTTTCACAACGATATCCGCGATCTTTCATTGCTTTGCAATCATTTAAGAAACTGAAAAATAGCATGAAGTAATAAGCATGCTTAATCGTAACATATTTTAAAATTGATACTATTACTTAGACTTTCTCTATACACAAACATTCCAATCAATAAGGCTATATCATCAAGCATTGAATAGCTGAGATTTGATTAATTAATTTTCATTTAATTATCTTAATTTTTTGAAGATACAAATAAAACCGACATTCTTCAACAGCTATCTCACTTTCAATATTTTATGTAAATATCGCAAATTACTTTACTTCTCGTGAAAATATCATTGTAATCATGATATTTCCGCAAACTTATAAAACTAAGATTGCGAACAAATTACCAATTACTGCCAATTATGCAAATTAATAGAAATAAAAGGTTAAATAGCATGGTTACACAATTCGCAATATTCAACATTTCCGCCGCGATAAATCAATTCTAAAATAAAATATTTATTAAAAATTTTTTCAAATTATGAAATTTTATCAATGCAATTAATAATGAATCAGACACAGAACAAAATTCAAACATCTTAAATTAAGCTAATTAAATTGAAAAAAAAAAACCTCCTTCATCTCATCTCTCAAACAGAGAAAGAAGAAAAAGGGAACATTGATTGTGATGGCAAATGTATGATTGAAATGACTAATTGCACATCAAATCACTTCTCTAATTTGGAAATTTTCAAGGTGGAAATCCTAATAAATATGGTATGATCATCGCTGTATGTGTATGTGTCATCATTTCAGCAATTTTTTATTTAATCGATCCGAAAAGCAATAAATTTTATATTTAAATTTTCATTGAATTTAATAAATATACATTTATTATACTAATAAATGATGTATATTGATTGATTAAAAATTAATGAAAAAAAAAAACTTTTTTTTGGCAACATATATCATTTATTGATTAAGTGTAAGAATTTAGTGCATGTGTAGAGAGAGTAACTGCAACTGTAACTGCATTTCCCATCACATGCAGAATACTGGTTTACTTGTTTGTTTGCAAATTGTACAACTGTTGAATGTTTATGTATTAATAGGAACAAAAAGAGAAGCAATACTTTTCAGGACTACATAATTTTGAATTAATGAATTCTGGATGGAAGTATAGATTATAGTTATCTTATTTTCTTCCTTTTTTTTACATCAAAATACATAAAAATAGAGAAGCATTGATCAGAGAGGAGAACATTAATCACGCAGTACATTATTTGATCACGTAGCGTAGGAAAGAAATTTAATCGAATAAGGAATAGGAATAGATTCAATAAATATACAAAAATTACCATACCATTCTCCAAATTTGACAAAAATACTCATTTTTTACAAGTGACTGGTTATTTGCAGTGGAATAGGAATAGAATAGAATAGAATAGAATAGAAAAGATGTATGCATAACATCTTTTTTTTTTGTTCACAATGATGAGAATTAATCTTTGAAAGTTTACTCAAAAATTGATGATTGGAATTGAAATGGGTACGTGTTTCAGAGAAATAAAAACACTTCAAACTGGCTTTCTCCATTTTCGATACACTTCAGCCATTTCTTCATTTTACTCCTTTTTTTTTTATTACATTCATCACATGACGGTAAAAATTATTTTTACACTAATTCCACTGCTGACTGTTTCACATCAACTTCTTTTTTAGATAGACTAATTAACACACCAATATTATCATTGATATATGTTATATGTCACTGCTCGCGTATATTTTCAAAATGTGGCTATGTTAGCTGTGAAGTATGAATGATGTCAAGACGTGATGAATATAGAGTTGCTAGTTTAAGCTGACGTTAGTATAAGATTCAACAGTTATTTGCTTAGTTCATCATAAAGATATCCTCACAAAATGAAATCAAATTTCTAATATTTTATTTTGCATTTAAGTATGATAAAATGTAGGAAATAAATGTATCATAAATGAAAGATCAATAATGGATAATCGAGAATTAAATTTCAAACCTTTCAAAAAATCTGGATAATGAACTTTTAACATACATATTTCTTTTCAAAATGTATAGATTCCCCTTCAATCTGAAGAATGGTATGACATACTGATTATGACAAGATAGGAAATAAGTGAAGTACCATTCAATTTTATAAAATTAAATCTCATTCCTATTACGCTTTTCACTTTCCATCTTCTTTTCTACTTATCTGAACAGAGAGAATTAGAAGTGAAAGGAATGCCAATCAGTCTCTAAAAAAGAGAAGAAAAACTGAAATCCACTGAAATAACAGAAATAACTACATTAATAGAAAAGAGAGCAAACAAATACAGAAATATGAAAAGCCTGTATGCATATGTAAATGCATTGGAACAATATGAAAAATTGGAATATCTAAAAATTGAAAATAGCGCAGCGTTTTCGTTTTTCTTAAATGTCTAATAATCTTTCAGTCCTTCTAAATATCGACTTCTGTCATTTACAACCAATTTTGAGCAGAGTTTTAATTTTCAAGTACAGCAGCTGCTTCCATCTTATTAATGTTAAAAGCACACATAAAATAAGTGTAAGTAACTTAGGCATCATGAAAGTTCGATAATCAAATAAATATGAAAAAGTTAATAAAGACATTCAAATTCTTCAACTTCACTTATTACTGTACTATATGCATACATAATATTGTCAGAACATTTAACAAATCGTAGGTAACGGATAAACATGAGAAAATAAGAACAGTGATATGCAATAGTGATATGGTATAGAAATGTATGAAAGATAAGATTGAAATAAATTATCATTTGAAGCAATAAAATCCAAATAAAGCGAACAAAATTCAAAATGCTTTTATATTGGCAGTGTAGCAAAATTTTTTTAAGTAGCTGCATGCTATAGTATATCACAGCTATCCCTCCTTCAGGGATTTCGGAAATTTTTTAATAGTGACAACAAGTTTAAATTATATAAGACTGAT
This sequence comes from Acanthocheilonema viteae, assembly GCA_900537255.1. Lineage (NCBI taxonomy): Eukaryota > Metazoa > Nematoda > Chromadorea > Rhabditida > Onchocercidae > Acanthocheilonema > Acanthocheilonema viteae. The sequence goes on from UPTC01001498.1 coordinate 5,672, forward strand.
TAATAAAAAAATCAACAAAATTTCATATGAAAGAAATATAATCTGTATTTAAAGCTACCAGATTCAGATACCATAAAATCCCCACATAGAGATAAGGTAGAAAAGTTAATTTTAATCTGCACATTTAACTATATTCATCAGCGGGCAATTCAAACAATTTACAAATTTCCATTCATCAACGGCATGCTTCAAATCACATTTTGGTAATTGTTTTCCACAATCAGAGCACATTTTAACATCACTATTATTTATTTGATAATCAACGGTTCTATTCTGAAAAAACTATTTCTGAGTCAATAATTTAAAATTCGACCTGAAATACACATTTATGAAGGCCAACTATGAGAAAGTGTGCACAACTGATGAAATAGAAATGACTTATTAGCATTTATCATCAAGCTATGAATGCTATATAAAAATATATATCACGATTAAGAAATATACTAAAGTCCAGGACTAACGACCTATTTCGCATTTAGCTTGTAGCAATATGTACCTCACATTTTGGAAAAAAAACCTCAGGTGTCATGACAGACGTATATGGTGGAGGAGGAGTGTTAATCTGCGATTGATAAACATGATGTCTCGGCTCACTACGCCGTTTTGGCACTGATATCGGGGCACTAGACCATGAATTATTTTCCGACACTGTTAAATCGTGTTGCAAAGATCTAGAAAATAAAGCTTATTAAATCTGAAATTAGTATAAACTGAATCACCAATAAAGACCTTCATACCTTCTCAAATTCTCCACTCGATCTCTAGTCAGTGGTGCTCCACGGTAAATCATATGGCGCACATCTTGATTTGATACCGCCGGTACCATTTCAATTATTTCACGCTGACAATTGAAAATAGCTTGACAACTTCGAGCAAAGTCTTGGTAAGCATCCGCTATACCCTGCAAAAAAAAAAATGATTTACGAAGAAAAGGAACTGAAAAATGTACAATTAAAGCAATATGCACGCTTGGCAACATGGTTCTTTACTTGTATCTAATATTAGAAACAAGCCTGTAATCTAGACTTTTTTCTTCCATTTTTGATAAGTTTGTCCATTTTGGACTGCCTAATCTTAGTTCATAAAAATGAAACAAAATAACTGCCCTAACCTGCATACCATTCCGAAATCTGAACATTTTCACAACTTCCATTTCAGCTCGAAGAACGGACAAAGACTGTTCAGCTTGTTCTCTCGAAGTTCTGACCTTAAAAAAATTCAGAAGTACAAAAAAATCGACTTCAGAAATTTTTCCACCTTTCTACAATGTGACAGTTTTATTCTTCTTAGCAATGACCATGTCATTTATATTAAAAATATAAAATTCTCCAATTATCACCTCTTCAAGTTTTTGATTCAGCAAATAAAGGTCGCCACCGCGACGCTGTCTGAAAAATGAAACGCCTTTCCCAACTTCCCGTTTTAACTTCTTTTCTTTTTCTTTCAAATTCATCACATTTTCTTCCGCATCTTTTACCATACGCTCTGCATCTACTATTTTTCGCAATTGCTAAATGCAAAATAGAAAATTGAATATATAATTTTGCATAAACAACAGGATATTTAGGAATTTCATTTACAGTTGCTAGTGATCACCACATTCTATTCTAATTAACATTATTATCTCACTAAGAACTTTGATGCAAACTATTCGAATTATACATTTGTCATCTCTTGTCTAGTTGTTATTTGAAAATGTCAGATCGAATATACTTTTGATTTCCTGTCTAACACTCAATAAACGAAGTGATGAAAATACAAAAGGATCATCGGATTTTTTATGATAGATATCTGAGAGCGATAAAAAACTGATCATACTTGCACATAGTGAGTATATTCGCAGGCAAACTGTAGTTCTTTATCGATGAATATTTCATATAGTCGCTTGGTTTGTTGCATAACATCATCAATTGCTGCATTACCAGTATTATGTGCCCATAGAGCCAATGATTCCATACCACGACGTTGCGTATTGGCAATTTTGGTCATTAATTTTCTGGAAGATATTTCAACAATCTCAGTTTGCTATTTACTTCGAATGAAAATCCCACCAAAATTATTTGATCATTTAGTAATGCGTGTTTCCAGTAGCGATGTAAATTGTTCATCCGATAATCACAATGTAAGATCGTCTACTGAAGGTTGATGATACTCATAAAACCATATTTCACTGTGATTTCACTTATATTGTGATTTCACTTACATTGTGACTTCACTTTTTTTGCCTTCCAACTAAACAGTGAAGCGAATGATGGGAAACGCCTACTTTCCGTTGATCAATATCCTGTATCGGTTAATAGATATTCGAAGAAAAAAATAAAATCTAACAATAAAAAAAAGTTAGACGAAAAAAAATACTTGTCATGATAATAATATATTCAATGAAAGAAAACATCATACCCTGTAGTGGATAAATCCAGCAATGCTGACAGAATTGATCCTGAGCAACCAGTACTGCCAGTGTGAAGGAATTGTGATAATTTACCAAAAGAAGTGGTTCTGCATCCTTCAAAGTTTATTCATTAAAGATAAAAAACACCTAACGAAAAGTCACTTGAAAAAAACAAAAGAAAGCGAATCGGATCAAATTTGGAAACTCGTCGTTGATTAAGAACAGTCGAGAAAAGCAAAATTCAGACAAACTTCGAAATGGTTTGTTTGTCTTATCAGCATTGTCTGTACTACTGCTACCGCTGCTAGCATTGCTATTGTTGCTGTTCATTGTTGGTAAAGCGGAACATGAATGCCTAAATTTTTATTCATGTATCAGTTTAGCCTAAAAATACGACATAAAATCCTACAAAAAGATTTGGGAAGAATGAAGGATATAAACTTGAACACTGATATATAACAAAAAGAAAAAAAAAACAAACAAATGATATCGAAGAATTGATAAACACACTACCTATCTACATTTTTTTCTGATGTACACAAGGTATAATTTTTTTTTTTTTCAGAGTTTGCTTGGATGCATAGTACCTCTCTGTTTTTGTAGCTGTGAAAAAAGATTTCCTATACAATGGAAAGTAATTATAACATATGTGATAAATTTAATCTTTAAAAATTTTATCACACTGTTTCACAGGTAATGGAATGGTACCGATAGCATGTGCTAACCACATTTTTTCCTAACAAAATTTGGAGAAACCTTTGGAAACGTTGCACTGAAAGATCACTCATCGTCAGTATCAAGTGGTTTCAGTGGATAATTTCAAAATATATCTTCGTTGGAGACTGGCAAGAATAGACATATATCCACGCAATGACCTTTGTCCCTCCTGAAAACAAAAGCATTGGTATAAATATGTTGTAGCTGAACTTAGGCTAACAACAGAGCAGAAGAGACACTCGCAAAACTGAATTGAACATAAAGGAAATTGGAGATTTACAGTGAATACGGCAAATGCATTGGTTAATGCAATGACCTTTGTTAAAATCAATATTCAAATAGGGATCGCTTATTTGGACGACTTTTGTCCAAAATTCGATCAATTATTGCAAGGAAAAAGTGGCGTACAATGAAGGAAGAGATAACAAAGAAAAAAAAAACGAATGTTACAACAAATGTTATCTTGCATCATGGGATCACTATAGCATCACGTACATATAAAATTAATTTTCAACTTAATTAGCTTTTGGAATATATAAGGCTAAGTTTACCAAAAAAATGAATCAGTGGAAAAGAATCTTCTTATTAATGAGCAATAAATGTAGGCACAGGCAAAGTAATACAACGTACTCAAAAGAATGCCTTCCTATGAGACGACTATTATTACCAGTATGTTTGAACTTTTAGCTATAAAATCAATATATCGGGAAATGCAAATGGAGATTTTCAAGTATTTCTACTCACACCTTAAACCTGAATAAAAGTATGGAGTTCACCTCTATCATTATTATCATCGATCAAAGATATGATACACCTATGATGAAATAAGCAAATAATGGACATTATCAGAATGCGCATAAAAATCATCTTTCTAATCGAAGTTTCGAAATATTCCGTTAAGCACTCATTGGCACAGCCAATTACCTAAATGGATAATTGATAAATGGGTAGCACTACAAATTATCACTTCATTGTTCTTACCTATACCAAAAACACACCATTTATTCACTAAAACTTCTTTATAACCTCACTATTTCTAGAAGATTTAAATATTTTTTGATTTCTTATCACCAAAAAATGGATGTCTTATTGTTGCTCATTTCCGGAGTTCTGATTGTTGAATTCTGAAGATTGTGAGGTAATCACAATAAGTTTCTGATAAATATGATTATAAAAATTAACAGAGAAACAATTATCAAAAAAAATAATTAAATTAATAAAAACAGAAATCCTGAATTCCAAGAAATGAATTTAGCCTGTTAAACACTGAAGCAAATATCAAGAGTACATCAGATGTGGCACAGTATTGACACTTAATTATTGTGTGATGCTTGATTCATTTCTTTTTTTTTTCAGATAAAAAATCAAACTTATCATAACTTCAGGAAAAATATTACAATATACCGAAATTAAGAAAATATTGATGTGTTAGAATTGAAAAGGATTGCAATTATTGCATTAACGAATAACGCCATATTGTGAAAGATGACTAAAGTTATACCTCGCACTCTATGGCTTCGGAGTAAGAAATTTCATCAATTAATTGACAATATTCTGTAACCATTAATTTCAAAAATATTTGTCTTCGTTTAATTTATACTTTTAAAAGCAAAGGAAATGATTATGAGCAACATGAACATCAGAAATTGATATCACATTAATACATAGTTCCAAAATATGTGTTAGAGAAAGGAATACAACAAAACAATAAAATAGAAGTGAAATCTAACAACTGCGAAAGTGATTTTTATAAAAATTTTTAAGATATTTTTGCATTGGCATTTTGCTTCAGAGCTGCTGAAACCTTTTCACGCATTTCCTGAAAATGAGGAGGTACAAAAATATAACAATATTTTAATTTTATAGAAAGTTAATCTTTCCCATCCGCTTTCCTAATATTTACAGTGAATTATCTTAGAAAAAATAGAAATGAAGATATAAAAGCAGCTTTTGAATGATCCATAAAAACTAACATGAAATTACCACTGAAAGAGCCTCAAGATCATCAAATTCATTCCGGGATAAAGTGGATCATAAAACAAAATAAAGAATATAATCATTGTATAAATTAGTATATTCAGTTTCTGCTAATTAGATACTTCCGTAAACAACACATTATTGTGTTTGTGCTTTAAAAAAATTATGTAAAAAAACGGACAGTGATTGCTATTGCTGGACTGGGAGCTTTCAGAATTCCCGTCCCTGAAACGATTACATTTGCACCAGCTTTTGCGCAAATTTCTACATTATCCAAACTAACACCACCATCGACTTGAATATTTAAAAATGGATGTGTAGACCGAAGAACTCGGACTTTCTCCATCATATCTGCCATGAACTTTTGACCTAAAAGAATACTGATTAAAATCCATTAGAGAATTTAACATAAGGAAATCATAAAGATATTTAGAAGTGCCAATTTAGCCGACTATGCATATGTCAATCAAATTATGCGCCAACAAATGCTAAAAACGTCCTTTTTCTGGAAATTATGAATAACTATGTATACACTTTCAAGCGCTTAATTCATAACATTCCATCCCGAAATCACCAAACATTGCGAAATATTTCCAGTGCACTTGTTATCATGTTGTATAATAATACCAGATGATAAGCACGGCAAATAAAAGTGTTTAAAACAGGTACAAACAAAACTTCTGCTATATTCGATCATTAAAGATATCATTTTTTGTTATTCAAGATCAGAATAAATCTTTATTTAGTGTAAGGAATGAAGAAATGTATGCTGCATGCAATTTGCCGTTCTCACAATTAAATAAAAGCATCCAATCGATAACCTCCGAATCCAGGTTCGACGGTCATTATCAAAACCATATCCATGCCAACAAGTTTTTCTATCTTTTCTATCGGCGTGTGAGGTTTTATTGCGACACCAACCTATAGTGCAAAGTACGATCAATTTCGGCACACTTAAACTTCTTCAATCTTGTTGCAAATATCAGAAGTAAATCTTTTTATGTGTATCAATCGTCTTCAGCAAAATGATTCATCATGCATAGTGCCTGCATAAATATATGATAAAAAATAATGTTTGTTAATATCTTCAGATCAAATATTATGTAATAGAAAAACCTATATATGAAGCGGCATTCAACGCATAATGCAATCTAACACTTGAAAATGTGCTTTCTTATTCAAGAACATAAAGAAACTTTTAAATTTTATTGAAGAGTAAAAGAGAGATAACATAAAAATACGGTCACCACAAACAACTGTAAACGTGAACCGACAACAGCTAAAATTTATTTTCAAACATTTACAAAAAGTTTCAATATTTATCTGAAGCTCATCTACTAGTGCTCAATTCAACACTAAAATCTTTTCCCCTGATGAGATATCTTGAAACAAACAATCCTATATTCCTCTTTACTTTAACCGATCCCTCATCTCCTTTTATTTCCAATCCAATGTAAGATCTCAAAACCCAAACTTCAAACTGCCCATGAAGTATTGCAAAATTTCAGATCAAAAACTATAGCATATCTCAGCCACATTTTTCATTTATTTACAAAAAAATGGGTCTAACCTTCATGCCAAAATGTTTAATTCTATTAATAAGCATCTGGCAGCTTTCATCCGATTCCATGGCTTCCAAATGAAATACATATTGGCTTGCACCCGCCTAGAACAGTAATTATTAATTATTAATACTTTCTTATTCACTATCCATTGTATTTTCTTCTACTTTCCGTGATACTATGCTATCCACTAGCATATCGTGTCATGCTGATAACTATAGTCCAAATAAGTAAAGTGTAAATAACGGATAACCTTTTTCATTGGTTCCACCCATCGTTCCGGATTAAGAACCATCATATGAACGTCAAAAAATGGTTCCGGTCCAAGATTCCGTCGCAGACAATCAATAACTGAAAAAAGAAATAATAAATCTAAAATTAAATTTTTTCCCACAATATTATTAATCCAGATCTCCTTGCTCAAAATGAAATAGTAGCAGTAGAAGTGGTGTAAATAAAATACAGTAAAATTATCAATAATTATGCAGAAATACATGTGATCCGGAACAATGCATCATTTTGCGTAGCAGTAAGCTAATCCGGAATAGAGAAAAGAATTAAAGCAATGAAATCAAATAAAACGTCACCTGGATGTCCGAATGTCAAATTGGGTACGAATTGACCGTCCATCACGTCAAGATGAAGATAATCGGCTCCATAGTCCAACAACCTTTGGCATTCTTCTGCAAGCTTAGATAGATCCGAATTTAAAATTGATGGACATATTATGGGTTTTAAAGCATTCGTGCTGCACATTTCCTGGAACAAAATTCGATAAAACGACGATACATAAAAGCTGCTAAATTCATCTTTACTCGTCGAACTTGTGTTTCCTTAGCTCCTATTATGCCTAATACTTAAATTTAAAATAAGAAACTTAGCATTCGCTTAATTTCAGAAATTTGCAGCAAATTTCAACTGAAGTTACTACGACTAATCCACGCCAACAAAACTAAACCATCTTCGCCACAGCTGATTACATTATAAGGAAAAGAAAAAAAAGCGTTTAAAATTAAAACGGTCCACCTCTGCATGAAGCATCTCGCTATGAAAAGTTAGATTCAGAAAGTTCAAAGGTCGGGCTCAAATTCTGCAGTATCATTATTGAAAATGACTGCAAAAGTTTTATTATGAAGCACGGATGGTTCTGTTATTCATCCCATTTTCAGGCCATGTTAACATTATCATCCTTTAGGCAAACTATGTGCTTCATTCAGGCCTTTTTCGAATTTCCTTCGTACACTTATCAGAATCCTTTACTTTCTCAATTCTTTTTACTTTTACTTCCATTTCATTGTAATTTTATTGCCTCATTTCATTTACAGCGTTCAAAGGTCGTGATCATCTGACGGAACAGCGGAAGGAGTAAACGAGAATATCTCCTCTTTTTTCACTCTCTGTTGATTTCTCACTGCTATGAAATGGAACATTTTTCCTTTCCCTCTCGAGGGATGATGCCACTTCTCGGTCCCACCGATAGTAGCAGTCGTCTTTCTTTTCTCACTTCTCCTCATTCCAACATTAATCCTTCCATCATTTTTTCTAAGTTCAACTTTATCGTGCTCTCTTCTATTCCATTCATTTCCGTTATTTAATTTTTATAAAAGTTGCAATATATCACAATTGGCAGAAGTTATAAAATTTTGACCATTCATATATATTCCAGTATTGTTCATTTATGTCCAAAGGAAGGATAAATTAGTTCAGATTACTTATTCATATCGTTTGCTTTTATGTTCTATTTTAATTAACAGTTTTATTTTCAAAAGAACAAATTGATATATTTTAAAAGTAAATTTCGTTTGAAGAATGCGTAATGGTTTGTTTTTGAACATTTGCACAAATCATATGTCTGCAAGATGTTGACAGCGTTATGATATTCATTATTAGCATTATTGGTTATTAATTTTTCAAAAACATTTCAATGATCATGAGCAGAAACACACTCTGAGCCTATTGTTTGAGGATTAAAATGTTTAAATTCTTAAAATCGATATGAAAAAATAATCATATTGATTAGAATACGTTAATTTCTAAATGATTTGATTACAAAGTAAGTGTGTCTGGAAAACACTCGAATATCAAACGTAAGGAACTCCTTTAATTACAAAGATGAAATCAATCAATTTAAAAAAAAAAAAAAGCATACCGCAATCTTATATAGAATATATGTCGATTAATCTGTAAAATCCCGGATCATCCGGTGAATTTTTCTCAAAAGGAAATTAGAAATTCAGAATCCATCGGGAAATAGAGCGGTTCAGAAAAGCGCCACATATTTAAACGTTTTTGGATTCCTTCAACGAAAAAAAAAAGAACAAAAATCATTGACCAAAAAATAAGAGAGCGCAACAAAAATTATCATAAAATTTTTGCATAACAAGTAAACAGCATGGAATGCCAGAAGGAGCGAATTACAGTTATTTGTGAATTCTCATTCACGTAAATTCACGCAAGCTTTTTGCTTAAATTCGAAGAGAGAATTTTGAAAAGTTGGTTTGCTTCTCAGTAGATTCTTCCTTTTTCAATCGACCTCTGATACCTCAGCTTCACTACTATTTTATGGAATTATTCTGGAAATTTGAAATTCGTTTTGGATTAAATAAGAAGAAACAAGAGAAAGGAAATATTTGTCATTATATTCTACTTTTAAGAGTGTTCTTGTATTGCTAAATAGTATTAATAATTAATTTGAAAACTTTAAAGTTTTTTTCTGTGAAGTCAAGAAAGCCTTGGATAGGCAATGATGATAACATTATAGTAAGAAATGTATTGAGAATGATATCATAGCTTAATATGATTAGCACCTTATTCAGATCATCATTGATCAATTCACCCGAGAAAGATATTGTCACTGCTTTTTGAAATTTGCTTATTGTTAACGATTGTTATTATTGTTGTTGATGATCAGACGTGTCTGAAATTATTTTTCGGAATAACGCTTAATACAATCGTTGCATTTATTCATCAGCTATTTAATTGAGAGTAATGTTTCGCTGAATTTTTTTTTTT
>UPTC01001499.1:0-15314 GCA_900537255.1 Acanthocheilonema viteae
TTATTTCAAAAATCAGAGCATGAAGATTGAGAGAGTACATTAGGTTTGTTCCAATTTGATTGAATTTTGAGATGATTTGGTTTCATCAGTATCCAAGGCTGTGTATTCGTCTACATAAGCAGGGACAGAGAGATATGGTGTACTTACTGCGTGGCTGAATACTGCAGTGAATATGTTGGATAACTGAGAGGAAAACTGGAGAGTCATAAAATATTAAAAAGGATGAGTCCTTTCATAAAACGAGTGAAAATGAGAACATAGTATTTTGCTTCTCTTTTTTTAATTTGTAAATAAGCATATGATATGCTAACGAAGATAAAACTTGTTTAATTTACAGATAACGTTTTTGAGTTGCTGCTTTAGTTGGCAGACACCAATTCTTTTGTTGTTTTCATGAATTCCTACTTCAGGTGTATTGAATCGGTGCACTCATGTTCGAGTGAACGGACAGCGAATACCATTAACACAGAAGATAACGCAGAAAATCGTTGATCAGTGCATTCAGTATGGTACCGGACGTGATACTTTGCGATGTTTAGCCTTGGGAACAGTTGATAGTCCACCTGATCCTCGCACGTAATTTAATATCATTTTTTAACAAAGAAAGAAGGAGAAATAATTTTTAATGCGAAAATGAAATGTTTTTTCTTTGTTGCTTGGAGTTATTGCATTAAGTACTTTTCTTTTTCAGAAACCAAACAAGTAGACTTTGCATATATTTTAAGACTGTTAATAACAATTTTGTAGTATGAATTTGGAAGATTCGTCGCAATTTGTACTTTACGAAAAGGATATTACATTTGTGGGTGTGGTTGGTATGTTAGATCCACCGCGAGCTGAGGTGATTCCCTCAATTAAGGAATGTCGTATGGCCGGTATTCGAGTTATCATGATCACTGGTGATAACAAAGATACTGCGGAAGCAATTGGTCGTCGTATTGGACTTTTCGGAGAAGATGAAGACTCTACTGGTAATTATTATTATGATTTAAGAACTAATTTCTCATTATTTGCGGAAATCGTAACTGGTCATTTGGAATGAGATTCTTTGTACAAAAAAGGAAATCACATTTAGATTTCTTTCGATGACTATAAGCACATGATTTACTAGCTACTGAGTAAAACAATCGTGGTATTTTGCAAATTAATCTATCGTTATAATTATTACCGTTGTAATTATACGGTGGTAAATATAGCTGTGTTCCTTCAGAATGCAAGAACTTTATTATAATATGAAAATAATTCCAGGCAAGGCATTTACTGGGCGGGAATTCGATGATCTACCACCAGAACAGCAAAGCGATGCATGCCGACGAGCTAAACTTTTTGCACGTGTTGAACCTGCACATAAATCAAAAATTGTTGAATTTCTTCAATCACATGGTGAAATTACTGCCATGACTGGTGATGGAGTGAACGATGCACCGGCACTAAAAAAATCCGAAATTGGTATGATATTGGCAATCTGAATGTTTGAAACACAAAAATTAAAGACATTCTGTAATCCAATTTACTATGCCTACTGTCGTACACATAATATTTTCTCATATTCAAGTTGAGTAATTAAGCTGAAAATATCGTCTGAGGAATGGACGAATTCTGAGAATAGCATGCTATAAAAGTAGGAAGTTTGGAATAATACAATCCCGTGAAAACTAGCATGACGAAATACTGATTTTCTGCAGTTTAAGTCTGTTGTATTTGTACTGCGTGCATGTAATCAGAAAAGGAAAAAAGAAAACAGATTCATTATAAGAATAGGCATATGATTTCGTGATACCTCGTCTATTCATAATCTGTGAAGACATACATGTATCGTACAAATATTATTATGTTATTTACCCAACATATCTCTTAAGACCAAAATTTTCTTTTGGCTTTTGCCAAGGACCTAAGGATGTTCTGATAATTTTTGCATCATTTCTATTAATATTGTCTCAGTCATTTTCAGATTTTTCTAACCGTCTTCATATAATTGCCTCCTCTTTTTTTAAGACCGATCATTATTTTTAATTTTAGGCATTGCTATGGGTTCAGGGACAGCTGTTGCAAAAACGGCATCAGAAATGGTTCTAGCTGATGATAATTTCGCGACAATTGTTGCGGCAGTTGAAGAGGGACGAGCTATTTACAATAACATGAAGCAATTTATTCGTTATCTCATTTCATCAAATATTGGCGAGGTCTCAAAATTTTAACGCATTTTTATTTTCAAAGAGAAGTTTTTTGTTTTGGGTCTGTGTAATTTTTATTTTATTTTTCCTGGTCGGAAAATAATAGTGAAATCTAATTTTAAATCAGTAAGTTTTATAATTTTTGTAAGTAAGCTTTACTTATGCGTAATGACCGGTGAAAATGAATAAGTGGATCAAAATCCTAGAAGTAGATGGTTTGAATCTATTTACTGCTAAGCAAATAAATATCTTTTCAGGTTGTATCGATTTTCTTAGTGGCGGCATTAGGTATACCCGAGGCGCTAATTCCCGTGCAACTGCTATGGGTAAATTTGGTTACCGACGGTCTTCCAGCTACTGCTTTAGGTTTCAATCCTCCTGATCTGGATATTATGGATCGGCCACCACGTTCTGCTGGAGAGTCACTTATTTCTAAATGGCTTTTCTTCCGTTACATGGCTGTTGGATGTATGTTTTTAATATTATGTATAAAATGGCTTTTAATAAAAAGGCTTTCGCTGATGTTATAAAATTGAATATTTTGACAACTCAAAATCACAGGGTCTTATTATAGAAGAAAAGAAAACTGTTAATGGTATCTCGATGTCAGTGATTTGTTAGGTAATCTCCTGCATTGAATTACCGGATTATGGAAATATTGAATTTTATTCGATACATTCTTTTTGGATACATTCTTTTGTTTTGTACATTCTTTTTTTCAGCATATGTTGGATTGGCAACCGTTGGTGCGGCGATGTGGTGGTTTTTGTTATATGAAGATGGTCCACAGATTAGTTATTATCAGCTGACACATTGGATGCGATGTGAAATTGAACCAGAAAACTTTGCTGATCTTGATTGTACCGTTTTCGAGGATACACATCCGAATGCAATGGCACTTTCAGTTCTAGTTACGATTGAAATGTTCAATGCATTGAATAGGTTTTTTTTTATTTATGTTGGAACGAGTTTTCAATTAATGACAGAGTTCTATTTGTTCTAGTAGATTTTTGACTTTAGATTCAGGAAAAAATAAGTTTGAAAAACTTTCCAGGTTCATCGATGTTCATTTTCACTTTTTTATCCTATGTGTAACTGGAATGAGTTTTTAAGAAAATTCCTTGATAATAGTCATCAGTATATTGAAATAGATAAATTGAAATGTTGTTTATGTGTGCAATTTACAGCTTGTCGGAAAATCAGTCTCTTTTGGTAATGCCACCTTGGAAAAACATCTGGTTGATGTCATCAATAGCTCTATCACTATCACTACATTTTGTTATTCTATACGTGGAAATCTTGGCAACGATCTTCCAGATCACGCCACTCACACTAGTAGAATGGTTCGCAGTGCTGAAAATTTCATTCCCCGTTATTCTTCTAGATGAAGCCTTGAAATTCATCGCTCGAAACTACATCGATGGTGAGATTGTTTGCCGTACTAGTATTTATGAAAAACCAACTAAAAAACGTATATCACATATCCTATTTACCATTGTTATGCTAACCACGCTTTGTGTTGGTTATTTTTATTGGCTTTTGAAACCATATTTTCCACAGCTAATGCATGCTATTGGTAAGAATCCACAATCAAATCCAAACAGTTTTCATTTGCATTCGCGTGATGATTTGTGATAAATAAATTAATGTTTCTCCTTGTGTTTCTTGTGTGGGCATTTTAACTAGCAACTAAATACGACAATACCGAAGCTTGCGTGATTCTTCATCTGTACCATCTAAGAAATGTAATGATTCATCTTAACTATAGATTATTAGGACAGTTTTGAAATTTAAGTATTTCATTATTAAACGTAATTCTTTGACACATGCTTTCTTTTACATATTTAATTTAAAATATTTTTTAAATTTAATGGAAGGACTGTTTTTATCTAGCGCTAAAAAAATCTTGAAGCTTAAATTTCTTTATTCCCATCTTTTTGTTCCTTTTTAAGTGCATTTCCTCTATCTTTCTCTCTGTGAATCATTCTGCTCATCTATGATCTGTACTGGAATTATCACTTGAAAGGAAGAAAAATGGAAAACACTGGTTAGTTTTGAGAAATGAAATTTGTGAAGTGAGTAAATTGTGGTTTGTTTCTTTCTTGATATTTATGTTAGAAGTGCTCTTTACTTTTATTCCGCTTTTTTATGTGTTATACCTAATTTCAATTTTTTTCATTTATTTAACTAATTCTCACGTATTTGAATATATAGAAAGCTTCTGATATATTTATTGGTTTGATGCTCAATAACTGTACACTGATGAAATATGTCAATAATTTTACATTGAGAAACATAGCATTGTCGATTTATCAAGTAAATTAATTGAAAGACATATGAAAAAGTGTAGAAAAAAATATTAAGTCAATTTATTTGAAATAGAACTTGAAAATCAGTGCATGTACTCTTTTGAGCACCATTTTGTTGAGTTCTAGCGGATCAGCGCAACGTTTTGTGTCAATAATTGAACTCACTATTTGGAATAGTTTCTATTGTTAGAAATGGTATTTTTATGTTTGAAGCTATTTCTGATTTTATGTTTCTTCCCTTTTTGCATCACTTCAAAATATTTAGGTGAAAATTTTGGGTTAGAAGTTCTACTAAAAATTACTGGATTTTGTATCAATTCTAGCGAAATGTTAGAAGAGGAACGGTAGGCACTCTATAGATGATGAGGGACGTTATTAGATACATATCATTTGCAATATTGGACGGGTTTACATACATTATCAAACAAAAATATCATCAAATCCTGAGAAAAATGATAACTTTTATTGAGAGCATTGCTGATCAAATGCAAATTTGATCAATGAGTAAACTTTTAGCCCGTGTAGTTTGCCTCCCTCAGAAATAAATTATCATTTTTGTTTCTTCAGGAATTTATAATATTTCATAACAAAAAGCGTCAGTGAATTTTGTACTTTCATTATTGTTTATTGTTTTCTTTTTTGTTCTTTTGTTTTGCTAGAGAGTATTTGCCATTATTAATTGATTTGATTTGTACCAAATAAAATCATGCATACTAAACAGTGTCTGACATGATGATTTATGAAAAATTTTTTTATTTTACTTTTTAACTTGTTGCTTTCATCATCATAAATTATAATGTGAGGTGTTTAATATGCATGGTTTTTCCGACCATGAATCCTGCTAACAAAATAAATTTTCTGGAGAATTTTTCCAAATAACCGGAGTGTTAACAGTGAACAAACTTCTGTTTTAATCAAAACTTAAATGAAAATTTAACAGTAATAATGGGTACTGATTGCTTGCTTTCATATTTTGCCCTAAATTTTATTTTCAAACCAATCGGTAAGTAGGAGCGGCTATTGTGAATCGTTTTGCTGCAATATTTAATGAATATCCGTAGAAGTGGGCAGTGATATTAATGTCTGTTAATCAAAGGCAAGGTTTGTATCGATCGGTAATTATCAAGCGTGAAAAATTCTGTTGAAAACGTGATCTTGAAGATTCGTCATGCATTAAAAGATTCGAAAGAAGCAGGAATTAAATGAATAAAGATTAATTCGTAATTAAAAAATTTACAATATGAGAATATGCGATACTCCGACAAGAAGTACGTCAATGTTAAGGCTAAAAGATAACTAAGAATCATTATATCATCCTATTTTTTACATTAGCTGATAATAACGTATTGTGGAAATTAGTTTGTAGGGATAGAATTCTATTTTCTTGGCTTAAAAGAAATGGTATCAGCAAAATTTCGTTTTAGTATAGGTTAAATAATAAATAGTGAATAATAATTTTATAACTTGCCCATATCCAGGCTTATAAGATGGGAAATTTTTAGTTTTAAGATAATTTCAGGACAAATGAAGTAAATTTAAACTATCTTTAATTACTCAATCTTTGGCTCAAACAGATGAGAATATTTTCAGCACTTTCGGAAGAAGTGATAAAAAAAGAATTGTGAGATGAAACGAGGATGAATAGTGCAGGAGAAATAAAAAACTTATCGAAAAAAAGTTAGCACCAACTGGATGTATGCAAAAACATAACGAAGGGTGCCGTGGTCTCGTACGAAAGAAGAGTCATTGTAGATTTACCTTACCTTTTGTCTGTAAAAGATCAGGGATGGTTTTTTCCACGCCTACCTATCTTCAGTACTATTTTCAGGTACTATTGTCACTCGTGAAATCCACGATCCCTCCTTACCTTTTTCTTGCAAAATTGCTGTTATCTTTTATATGAAACACTTTCAAAATTCACCCTTGGGATTCAATTTAATTTGCAATTTCTAGATTAATTTTTAAATTTTTGTATTCTATTATTATTTGATTCATTTAAATAGTTCAGAACAAAAAATGAAAGGAGCAAAATCCAAATGTTGATAATACTTCTTTAATTTTCTGTTTTCTCTAGTCTTTTTGTTCTTTTCATCTTTAATATATTGAATAGATTTTTTGTTGGATACCTGACAGATTCATTATTAAATTTTAATATTTTAATGATTGATGTTGAAGGTTTAAAGAAATACTCTATGGAAGATAATGCATTTCTTTCATTTTCTTCTTTTTAGCAATCGATAGCTTTTTAGGCACAAGAATCGTGATAATAATTGTATTAATAATATGAAATTACAATAGTTCACTCTTGTATTTGTTTCCTTTTCTAATATTGTTGTCACTCTACCAAATATGAATATTAATAAATTTTTTTGTTTCCTCTCTTTCTCTTTTCATTACTAATTGAGTTATATCTTTTTTAATATAAACTTTCACTTTTTTTGTTAGATATTTAGTACAGATTTGAGAATATGTGTGGTAGCATTTAGCACATCTGATTTTTTCACCATTTGTACCACAATACGCTGCAACTTGTATCCTTATCAGGCTGTTACCTTCTCTGAAATCAAACTTGGTTAATAATTAAGACCGATGAGCTTTATAACAGCATTTTCTTTCTTGTACAGTACACTAAAGGATAATGAGCAGCAATATGGCTTGCTATCATTATCGATAAAAAAAGTCTGGGCGATAACATCGTTGGTTCAAATACACTCGAACTTCATTGCTTTTCATTTGCAATTTACAATGTCTTTTTTTCTTTTTTCTATGTTCCACAAAAAGTGTAATTTTTATTCACACGCATTTTAATAAATAAAAACGATGTTATTTGAAGAAATAAATTGACATATTTCTTTTAAAGATTAAAATGAAAACTTTAGCCTATCCTTTATCATGTCATTTTTAATCTCGCAGTTAGGAAAAATGGTTAAATGTATGATTGAGTGTATGTTTACTGATGAATAAAAATAATAAATCAATTTAAACTTAAATTTTAATTATTCCCTGAAAAGAATTATTGGACAAGAATGGAAGAATGTTAAATGATGGAAAAAGATTAAATAACAGATTGTTCTTATTAGTGAAAGACTGGAAATCTTTTCTGAAGATATGAAGCTCATTAGGAGAAGGAAATGAATGATAATTAAGTAACAATCTTTGTATAAAAAGAATGATTATCGTTTACGTTGTTAACAAAGACTAATTTCGAATAATTCTCAATTTTTAATTAGATATTTACATTCACAATAATTTCTTATGATCGATATATAAATAGTCATCTCACACCAAATTTTTTACAGAAGAGATTATTGTAACAAGGAATTGTGCAGAGATGTAATGGATGAAGAAAATAGCAAAACATACAAAATGCATAAAGCCAATAATGGTTGTTAACCTATCATTCCTAAAAATGCAGGAAAAAAATGAATTTATTTGACTATCAAAGTGCGTCACTGATCGAACAAGAAAACCATCAACTTTTTTTCTTGTATGAATTATTTACAAACAGAAAACCAACGTCCTTTCCATAGCAATTGTGAAACACCGCAGGTACAATAAATAATAAATCTGACCTTTTTTATTAATTTATTTTACTGACAAATTCTGAGATCGTTGTCGCTTTCGCAGAATGTTCACTACTTTGCATTGCTATAAACAATAGAAATCAAATGAAACTGTCAAAATGCAGCATTTAACAAGTGACTTTTGAACATTTAAATAACAACTTTGACGCAATTGTTCAAATTCATTCGGCTTTTCAAATTTCCCGATGTTTCTCATGTCGGTTTCTCTCATCACATCCTCATTTTCCTCATCTTTTGATTTTTTCTTTGCCTCACCCTTATCTCTCTCTTTCTTAATTTCTCCTTTATCTTCCCCGTTACTAACTTTTTATTTTGCTCAATTTTTCATCTTACAGCATGCCGTAAAGAAGAATGGTACCTCAGGCAGATTACAATGAGCCCTTCAATTTTCACTTCCAATAATCTCTGAAACATATACTTTTAACGTATTTTTCAAATTTTCGAAATGCTTGCATTAGGAGAAATTGAGAACAAAGACAGAAGATTGTGTTTAAGAATGGCAAATTTTCAAAACGAATTTTTACTGCAGAAATATATCAAAAGGAACAATTCACATTTTAGCCAAAATAAAATCAGTTAACGCTTTTGATGAGAACAAATGAAAAAAGGAAAAAAATTGGCGAAATGATAATATTGAAAGAGATATGCTGATAGAAAGCTACGAAAGGAAGAAAAATGTTGTACCATATGCTGAAAAAACCATTAATTTTGCTAATTTCGTCACAATATTTCATAATGACTACGCGATCTCCGATAAATTAAAATTCCTGCAACAAGAATTTTAAACTTAAGAACTCAATGCTTCTCTTCTATTAACTGGATAATATTTTTCTTTCAAGTCTTGGCAGATTGCATGTCTGATCGAAATTTGGAAACTATTAAAACTAATATTCAATATAAATACCACTGATGAAGAACTACGATAACACAAACGTGTGACGAATAGATTATTATCATAATAGACTAAAATAACACATGAGATTTAAATGACTTGATGTGAAATTTTGCTCAATTATTATTCAGAAACTTCCATTTGATTTTCACGAATCATTTTTAACATTCAGTGAAGAAATAATGGGCAAAAAGCATAACGACAAATAAAACAATACAAATATAATTTAAGCCATTACGAATAACAACCTACGAATGAAATTATTTTCTTTATTAATTTTTTCGTGGCAGAGATATCATTTGCTGTCGTCGATGGTTTTTCAAAGTATCTTTTCGAATGAATTTCGTGTGGCATTCACTACAATCGAATGGTTGTGAGCACACGTGCACGGTTTTCTTATGTCTTCTCTGACCCTTCTGCGATTGAATTCTTTACTGCATTTATCACATTTAAATTTCCATTTGACCTCATGCATCTCTTCCACATAACTTTGCAGTTCGCTCCGAGCTTTCAATGCTTTGCAACATTGATCGCATTTAAATTTCCGTTCATTCTCGTACGGCTTTATGATATTTTTGCAGATCTTGCGGCGGTTGAATCCGTTATCGCATTTATCACATTTGAACCGTCTTTCTTCTGCTTCAGTTCTTAACTTTTTGGCCGCAGTCATTTCGTTGTCATTCCTCTTTCCTCGACTGCTTGAAGATTTCTGGTTCTCGGCTTTTATTTAAACTTCCTTGCTTTATGGGATTTTCCTGGTTCAAATGGTCGCTTATCTCAACTTGTATTGATCATCTTGATCCAACACTGAAATAACTCATTTTGTGATCCATACAATCATTTTCCCTGAGATTTTTCAACAGATGCAATCCACGGAAATTGAATGTCACTTAAAATTTTTGAATAGCAACATTCATCATCATTTGGTTTTATTAAAATTCTGAAGTACTTTGATAAAATATAGTAATAATTTGATTGTCATTTCTGCTATTTTATGCTGCTCATTTGAAATAATATAAAAAAAAGACTGACAAATTGCTGCCACCAAAATGATTTGGAGTTTAATGTACAAAATTTTGATTTTAATTTCGGCTTTCGCTACAGCGATGTGATCGGAAAACATTCAAGATAGATAAACAACGAAATAAAGGTAAATTTATGAATATTCAGTTTCTGAGAATACTGAGAGCAATTTCTGATTTACTTACTGTTTGTCTGTGCGATGGATAATTGCAACACGATGACTGCAAAATAATACGGGAAGAATTGATTTGCAAATAATGTCCACCGGAATATGCAATTCTGAAATAAAAAATTGAAATTGAATATATTTCTGAAAAATGTTCTTCAAAATGAATAAATGGAAAATATTAAAAGATAGCCAAAAATTGTCCAATGAAATGATGACTTCTACACTAACAAAGGGAGCCTTTTTTATACATTCGACAAACCGTACGTCTAAACAAAATCATAGAACTTTAATCTTTTTACAAAACAATTTCAACTTTTCTGAAACATTTTGTTAGACACAATGGCAAGTTATAATGTCATGTATAGACGATCAAAAATTATAACTGTTTGTACAGTATCAATTCTTCTTTGCCGAACAAGTCAGAATCGCCATTTGATCCTCTTAACTCAGAGTAGAAAGAAACCATTCAGAAATTTTCAGAAATTCGTATATTTCATGTTTGAAAGTTCGTTTTGTAATAATTGGGCATGAATTAATGTTTGTGCAGAATGCAATCAGTTCTTGAATCTCGTCGAAGCGTGGATCTGACACAAATTTATGATAGGATGATCTTTTTGAAGACAAATTTGGAAATATGTGGTTGCTTGTAGCTATGAAAAATGGGAAAAAGCTCTAGAAACGGAAGGTTCTGTTCAAGAATGACAATGTCGATTTACTTTTCAACCAGCGGTTTTGGCAAAGCAGAAAAAGAAATGACTAAATAATTCGAAAGAGAATAACGAGCCATTTAATGTTTTGAAAAGTAAAAGATCATCCTATGTACAAAAAATTCCAGTGTGTTTTTAATATTGGTTATTTCTTTCATTGTTATCACCAATTATCATTTTATTGTTATCAAAATATCTGCTAAAATACAATGTGAAAATGCGAAATATGAAATATATAATATACGAAATACACAATTATGAAAATGTGTTTTGAGGGAGCCAATTTTTGCTTTTTTAATGTACAGAAAGAATGTGAATATTAATAAAATAATAACAAATACATATTGATACATTAATATATCTGCGAGTGTGTTTCATTATAAAAAGAAATCATTTTTCTTATAAATTTTCTCTTTCTTTGTTTTGTTTGGTTGATCTTTAAAAACTTTTTCAAACGTTATAATTTCTATTAACTTTAGTTGTCAACAGAAGTCAAAGGTCAATAACGGGATAGTATTATTTCGGTTTTTTCAACTTCTCTGATTACTTACTTTCTCAATGCAATTTTCAAGAATAGCTCCGAAAAAATGTGACCGAAAAATATTGTAATATGATAAAGTACAGCATATACATCCACTAAGGGACAGTGAGATACAAGAATTAAGATTTAGAAAAATATAGATTGCTCATAATTCATTTATTCAAATTGGTTTACTAACTATGCTATCCACTTGAACTTCCACTAAATCGTGCGGATGTTTGTAAGATAGTTTTAAAAAGTTCATTTAGTTAAGCGTTTGAACAATTCAATTTTTTCATAAATAACTTTGTCAAACAAACTACGTTCAGTGCAAACTCTGCATTGAAATAATCAATTCTGAATATTTTTTATAGAAAATGTTAGCTTGCGTATGATATTTTAAATAAAACTGTAAGATGATTTTTCTGGAATATAACTCAAGAAGGAAACATCCTTATAAATTTTGGTGTTTTTCTTTTCTTTTTCTTGAATTGGTTTATTGAATTCTTGAATTCCGGTTCTGGGTGCGAATAACATTAGAAAAAGATGACATGTTTGATACGTCGCATATATATATATATATATAGTAAGTGGTATTATAAACGATTTTAAGTGAGTTGGAATGCAGTATTTTTGTCATTTTAAATTAATAGGCAATACTTCCAGCGTGCGTTGTATTTGGCGAGTATTTGATGAAATTTTGTAGGATAAGCGCTTTCGATGGAAATTATGTGGAAGAATCGAATCGGACATATTTAGCGTTTGGGATTATTGAAAAGAGAGGCTGCAGCTGCAATGCTTCGTGCATTACAAGTACGTAAATGAACTATGTGTGGGTAATCACTTTGTCTTTCTCTTTTTCCTCTTTGTCATTAATCGATTGCGATGAAAAATAGCGTTTCAATTTTAAGATAAGATTGTCAAAATATAACGTTTTCAGTTTGAAATAGCGCTGCAAACCACTTGAACGGTTGGAGGAAGGGGAGAAGTTGGCAGAGCTCGAAAGGCGAAATACCCAAAGAAAAGGGGTTTCTCTGCCTGAACATGATGGTAAGGCTGAGAGCTGGCCGGAAATTGCGAGATAATAAGAAAGAAGGAACTAACATATCGTTGGTGCTGATAAAAGCTATTGGCAGTGAAGAACGGGAAGAATTTCCCTGTGAACTGATAAATTTTAACTTTTACTATCAATGTAGCAAGACAATAATTAGAACAAGTATTAATTTTATCTGTTACATGGAGTGGTTAAATAATTTACTCTAAATTTAACCTATTATGGAGGACGATCACGATTCCGGTTGCCACACAAAATGTGTGAATGTGGAAGTATCGCAAGAATTTCATCCCGCAGATTTGGGGGATCTTCCCAAAACAATTTCGAAAGGAACTGCAAGTACCGCAGACAGAATCATACAGATGGTCCGAACAGAAGCAACCATCAATATCGGTAATTTATAATTTTAATAATGTTAGAAATGATCATATGTTTGTAGCCTGGCAAAGGAATGCATCACAGTTTGACTTCTTTTTGACGAAATCATATTCATAAATGAAGCCGAAAAAGTTCTTCCTTTATTATCACAAGATTTCAGTTTTTTTCTTCTACAACAGTCAAAATTTCAGTATTTTCTAATGATTTCTAATATTTTGAGTGTCTGGTATTTGCAACAGTCAATTCGGGCAGTAAAAGACTGCCTCGAGAATAACACAAACAGAATGTTAAGTGTTTAATACGAATTTCTTAATTATACATTTGATTTCATTAGTTATATACCCTGCAGATTTCTGTGCCTGTTAGGCATTATCTTTGCTGCTATTGGAATTTACGGCTGCATAAAAAATCGCAGCATTAGAGCTGCATAACATCGACTGGTGTTCCAGATCATATGCAGCCGTGGTCAATGAAAGACAGGTAAAACACCGCAGACTCAATCTTGTCGAAGAGAATCTTGTGTGGAGAAAAAAAATTGAAATTACAATAAGATATTATTGTATTTAATTACCTCTGTGGTCACTGAAAGTAAAGTTTGCTTTTAAATTTTTAAAAGTGAAACAAAACAATAAGGAAGTGAGTTTTCGAATTTACATTGCGCATGCCAACAATTGGTACATAGATGTTCCTTAAAAATTCCTTTGAACATTTCGATACTTTTCTTCGTTACTGCGAACATATGAAAGAAAGTGATGCGATGTGTGAAAGAAGATAATCTTGCATACTGAACATTATATGAGCTCTTGTCCACGTTATGACCAGTTCAATCACATTTATAACCAGTTTCTTGAAAATATATAATGTATGGAAAGCTGTGGTTAGTATTTTAATTTTTTACTTATTTCAATTAGTAAAAAAAATTCGAATTT
This sequence comes from Acanthocheilonema viteae, assembly GCA_900537255.1. Classification (NCBI taxonomy): domain Eukaryota; kingdom Metazoa; phylum Nematoda; class Chromadorea; order Rhabditida; family Onchocercidae; genus Acanthocheilonema; species Acanthocheilonema viteae. Next base: position 13,740 of record UPTC01001499.1, read on the forward strand.
CTGAAAGTCGAGAAGCTTAACATTAGGCAATCTCATGGAATTATTATTGCTATATATTTAGAACTCTTGATTCCACTGAGTACCGAACAAATGTCTTCATTGACCAAACAATTTCACTAACTAAGCAGTTTGCATTAAAAAAAAGATTAATAATAAATAAATCAAAAAATTGTGAATATTTCCTGCTACTTTGTAAATAGGATCGATTATGAATTATAATAAAATATAAAAAATCTATTTACAAGTGTTTTAAACATTTTTTAAAATCATGTTTCAAAGTGATGGTTAAAACTTTTTAGTTATTATGATGAATAATGAGTGTGGGTTGCCAAAATGAGCATAATTTTAATGCTATCACTGAAATATTGATTCGTATTTTGCATGATATTCTGCAATTAATGAAAAAGAATTGAAAATTAATTAGAAAAAAAAGATAAACTTTAGCCCATAGCGAAACTGATAGCGTTAACTACCATGAACAAAGAAAAAAATGGGTGAACAAATTGAAATTTATTAAAAATGAGGGAAATTGAATTAGTCGGCAGCCATAGAAAAAAGAAAACTTAACTGAAGCATTTGTTGAGTACAAAATCGCAGAGCCATAATAGAAGGATAACCAGTCAGGTAATAAATTTTTCTTCTTGAACTGCGATATTGTTTTAATAATCAGAATATAAAAATTCCATCAGTCGGTGTTAAAATATAATTAAAATTACATGCGGGTTCTTGTACACTCTCCCAGCCGACGTTAAGATTCGAATTAAATTTTGATTTCATTTAATAATTCCTGAGGATTACAAAAAAAGGAAAGTGAGAGTTAAACAGTCACAATTTTCGATGTTGTTTTCTTAGCTAACAGTTAATGCTTCATTTATCCCCAAACCATATAAAAAAATTTGTATAACATTGAAACGTTGAAATTCTCATTTAAGTTTTTTGAAATGTTTTTGGAAAAATTTGGAGTTTCAAAATTGGATTTGCTCTGTATGTAAGACACGTGAATGCATAAATTTTCAAAAGTCATTTTTGCATCATGTGAAATGTAATTAACATAGAACGAACGCAAAATTTCTTAGCAGTAATGATTTTTGTTTTCAAATATTTCAAAACGCAAAACATTTCATGAATTAAAAAAATGATATAATCGAATACCTTACGTATAGGAGAACATAGAAACCGAAAAATGCTCACCTTGAACTAAGTATTGCGTTATTTGCAAGTAATGCAATTGTTGTGATGGTGTAGTATGGAATTTAAACGCTGAAATACATGGGTCAAATATGTTAAATAGCAAGCAAATGTTGGAATTAATTACTTAATTAATTACAAATAATATTTTATTTATATGAGGATTTCAAAATTTTAATCACTTCAGTCATGTGAAAACAGCGTAAAACGATAAACAACTTTTTTTTGCAGAGAAACAAAAGTTTCAGAATCAATGAATAGCAGAATGATTAAGTCTTTATATGGAAAAGCTTAACGACCACGCATGAAAACGATTTATCCTTTGCAAAGATTCACCAAAAATGTTAAAACATTATTAAATATTTTTTAACTGAAATTAACAATTTA
>UPTC01001500.1:2503-15307 GCA_900537255.1 Acanthocheilonema viteae
GTTAAATAAATTCTGTCACTATCCCGAAATGTAAATTTACTGAATGACTAATATGATGCATTAAAATGTTTAAAAACTTTCATTACTGGAAACTAAGGATTTTAAAAAACTTTTCTCCCCAAGAACACCTTAGAAACTCCTGCTTCACGTCCTGCAATCTCTGCACAACGGCCTTCCATCGATTACCGGAGGTGTATGCGGCCAACCGGAAAGAAACTGTCTTAACATTGGCGCGGAACGGTATGCAAAATTTTGTCCTTTCATTTAAATGTGCAGGTGAGTGTTAAATTGAGCTTCGTCATCGCTAAGTATTCCCGGGACATCCCGGGATGATGCAATTAGCTTATTCTAGTGGGTTGCATGAGGGTGTAACTGTGTTTGTAATATCCTCATACTGTGTACACTAATTGAATTTGGTGGTCCTTTAGGTTTGATCACTTTTTGTGTCGTTGTGCTATGCACAATGGACAGTGCAAAGTAGGATGGAAATTTTAGTGATCGGGAATTTATTCTCTCATTTTACTTAAAGGTTAAAATTTGATGGGTATGAGAAGAAATGCTCAGGGAAATACTTTATAAAAGATTGTTTCAATTATTATGTTGCATTTGTGCAAACATTCGCAGGGTGTTGCATATCGCTTACGCTACCGTTTATTGATTCTCGTTGATCCGATTATCATTTCAAGAATTTATTTTGATTTTCAATTTTTTTTGGTTCGAACTGGAGCAAACGATAGTAATGATGGATTATTTGGTGAAGCTCTTGGATTCAGTATGTCCACCGAAAGGCATCCATGCAAGTGCTTTATCGAAACCATCAACCACTGGACTACTGGTAACTTATGGTATTGATAATCATTGGTAGTTTTTGGTACTGATAAGCCATCTGAATATAATTTAAACTTAGTGGAAGGTGAAAGTTTAGTTGTCGTGTTTATTTTTCTTGACTCTCTGTCCAGTAAAAAAGCTAGACAAACCTTAAATTAATAGTTGCTGTGAAAGATTTCTGGGAAGTTGAAACTTATTTTGAAACTTAATTTCGAGTTTTTTTTGCCATTTACTTATTCTGAAATGAAGTGTTCCTTAAAAGATAGATTATTCTTTTATGCCTTATTGTTTCTGATTTTGTAGGGTCTTGTGAGGGAGTCACATTTGGTCCGCCTGGCAGGTTTATCAGGTGTTTTGGCAATATCGCTTGGCGCGTATGGAGCGCATGTTTTACGTGAAAGTGGAAATGCAGATGAGCGGCGTATACGTGCTTTTGAAAATGGCAATCGTTATCATCTGATACATTCAGTAACATTATTTCTTGCGAATAAGGCACGTTTTCCTTGGCTTACTATTTCGCTTTTACTTGGTGGTATGGCAATCTTCTCGGGATCTTGCTACCATTACAGCATCACCGGAAAAGAGAATTTCAGAAAATACGCCCCGATCGGTGGTATCATGTACATTTTAGCCTGGATTTCATTCCTATTTTAATCGAACTTTACATTTTTTTTAATGTTTATATTAAAAATTTCATAGCATTACCCCATTCGATTTTTCATTTTGATTTTTAATTGCACACGAAAATTTTCCAAAATTTTGTTGTAAATGTCGTATGTCAACAGTAATTAATTAAATAAAATGTACTTTAAAATCCTCTTGTTCGATTCCAGAATGTTGGATTGTAGATACAGTGGCATATCTTCGTTTATTTTTTATTGCAAAATAACGATTAGTCCCTACCCAAATCTTGTTTTCCCACGCTGTGTGGCAAATCATAGCTAACTTCTTGGATCCAAATTCCCACACTATTTCCAATTGTTTAAACGATGAATGAAAAAAGAACGATTCCTGATGACAATTAGGTTACTTCAACTAAATTCCTAGACATATAAATAGCTGTACATTCAAAAAGGAATGGATTCTTTGTTTTTAAAATGATGTTCCACCCAACAAATGCGTATAATATATCTTTCCGTAAGGGAACATTCAATCAGTATGCAAGTTCTGACGGAAATTTTCGCCGATATTTTCCCCGAACACAGTGCATTCATAGAAAATCTCAAAAATGATGGAAATGAATTCTTTTATCAAAAAGACATCAAATTCGACCTATTTTCGAGGCATAATAGTTTTTTGGATTTTTTAATGAGTTGACTTTGAATAGTAGTGGAATTCAGTAAAATTTAACAAACTCGTTAAATACATTTTAAATATCATATCATAGTGAGCAAAAATCTATAAATAGAAAATGAAGTGGTAGAATTGGATGAGAAGGTCGAAGCATGAGAAAAATACACTACAAATATGTATACATTATGCACAGCTTTCATTTCCTTTTAGATCTTTCGTGGCTGATAATGCTGTAACGCAATTTGCACTATTTCGAGATGCTGAGCTGCGACCTTCAAAAAATCGTTTTTGAGTTCACAACTGTATTGGTTAATATATGGATTTTTATGTGAAAACATAGCTGATAGTCTAGTTATGATTATATTACAATCTATAAAATCACAACTATCAATCCCGAGAATTATGAGCACGATTGGTACTGAAATTTAAGATATAATGTATAACAAAGAAAAAGGAAATATCAACTACTTCATGATTTCATCTTGTGAATATTTATCTCAGAAAGCGAAAAGTTGCTAGCCATATTTTATAAATGACCATACTTCCACAAGATATCAAAATTGTTATCACTGATGTTAGCACAATGGTTGGTTAAATTTTAAGTCCTAATTTAGATTTAGAAATTAAACGGTAAGATTTCAAAATTCTGACCGAAAAATTGATGAACCGTAAAAAGAAGATTATTAATTTGGATAAATATTACAGATAAATTACCTTTAGCATATGCGTCACTGGACTTAGAAAATGCCCATTTTGGAGTTTCTTCCCTGAGTACTTTCACTAATTCCTCAATTTCTCGCGTTGACATACCAATTGCACAAGCAACATTTAAATAGCCATCATGTTGTCGTGATGAATGTGAACCGAAATTAAGGAATTCATAGCCATCAATTGTTTTCGACAAGCCGTTTGGTGTCGTTCGAGCACCGGTAACACCACGACTGAAAAGTTTAGCGCCGAAGGCATTCTGCTGTTGTCTTGTCCAACCCTTCAATGTAATTGCGAGCGAAATTTGATTCATTTTAACTTCCATAACCTAAAACAAGATTAATGCAATCAAATAACGCAATACGGATTTTATTTCATATAGTGTCATATACTTTTGACTGAAAATATAAAAATCATATACTTTTATATTTTCAGTCATATACTTTTAGTAAATAATTGTTTGCCAAATGTTGAATTTTGTGAAGTTTTACTGTCAGACATATGAAAATTTCAACTAAAGAATTTATAGTAACAGTAGAGTTAGTCCGATTAGAAACTTATTCAAGCTCAGTCTTATCTCATTACAGAACTTGCACTATACTCTCTACCAATATATCAATAAACGTGTATTACCAAGATCAAGAAATCCAATTAATGGATACCATTTTTGTTAGAAAGGATAATAAATCGATTGATAGATATGTGTATGTATCATATATAGATATGAGGTTGTACATGTGTATTGAATATACATAACCGAATGGATAGATAGATAAATGGATATAATGATGGATAGATTATGAAATTCTTTTACCTTTTGTCCAATTGTTTTAGCATATTCTTGCATTGCTGCACGCAAAATTTCAAAATTGGTTTGCTGCGTATTGTACAGTTCTCTTAATCCAACTTTACCTAACTGTAGCAAAGTAATCAATAAATCACGTGATGGTACGATGGAAGCTCGTCCTGGATAAAAATTAGCTATAATATCTAGGGATTTTTCATCAAATGTTGCTACAATTGAACCACCAACTGGTACCAAGAAATTCTTATCCGTTGATTGTATAAATGCGTCAATATATCCTGCTAAACCAGCTTCTTCGATTCGATTTCGACATTCTGGTGATTGTAAACCGTAAGCATTATTTACCAGATGTTTTACACCATATTTAGTACATAATTCACCGATAGCAACCAAGTTATCCGGTTGACGAGGAGCAAAACAGGAAGTGGTGCTTAGCACAGCGATAATTTCATCCTTTTGTTTTTCCAAAACAACTTCCAGAGCAGTAAGATCTGTGACAAGTCCATCACTCATCATTGTCTCCTGGATACCATCAATTATAATCGGTTCAAAACCAGCCGTAAAAATGGATTTGAAACATGATTTCTGATCGATACGTAAAAAAATTACAAATTTAGCACGACGTTTCGTATGCCTCCATGCACCCAAACATAGTGAAAGTGCCATACCAGTTGCAATAGGTATTACCATAGCTGCCTTCGTTCCCGTTATCCCGAGAGAACGAATAGCATCCAGGGCAAGTTTGTTAGTAATTTCTGATAGAATTGATGAACCAATTGCTTTTGGTTGACGTTCAGTTAAATTTCCTGATCTGCCAATTCCGTGCGCTAAACCATAATGTAATTGTTGAACCAACGGTGATAAAATACGACCTTCACGTTCACCAGCTCCAACACAAATTGTACCAAAACGATTATTTGAATCCAAACTTGCTAAACGTGTTAGAAATCCCTCAATTGCTTGCTGTGGCAAACCATTCTCCGGAATACAGCCATCACAACGCAATGCTGCTTGCAGTCGATTGAAACAACGCGTAGTATGGTCAGTTACTTCTTGTTCTGTTTTCATTTCATTCAAATGAAACTGAAACTACTTGTTTCTTTAAAAATCCACCAATATATGTAGCTAAGTAAGGAAGATGTAAAAATGTAATCAACAAAATTCAAATTTGATCCTGAATTTATATTCAAATTTCATACTATCTATGAAATATGAAATTTGAACAAACTAATGTTATTTATGAATGAAAATAAATAACAGGAAAAATTGCACACTCAAACTGACTGTGCTGCAAAGTCATCTCAACTTACAATCTCGAACTTTTTCGAACTCTTTTTCATTCGGTAGACCTCAGTGCAATTGTTACAGATATTAAGCAAATTCGATTTTCCTGCACCTACTCTCCCCTACCTCAGCAGCATAAAAAAGACTGATAGTGATAATCTAAATTAGGCAATACTTATCAATTCCTAATCTCTATTTTATCTACATCCCAAAGTTTCATAATTATTTCAAACTGATGCGGTTCCCTAACTCCATGATCTCTCCGAAGTGCAAACACTGGACTGTACATCAAGTGATAATGTTCCACACATATCGTGCCAAGCTCCCTCATAACCCCTCCTCGAACTCCCTCACTGCGAGATTCACTTCAAAATACATTTGAATATCCTCTTCGGGTTTTTAGACAAAACATGCCCTTTTTTTTCTAGATTCTTTCGTAATTGTGACTAAGATGCGAATCATCCGTTTTTTTTCGATAAAAATAATTTGAACTATTACGGATTGGATAAAAGAAATAAGGACTAACTGGAGTCTTTCGACTGATAAGTTTGTTGGTCCTTTATTTTAAAGTAGGATGAAATAAGAGATATAGTCTGAAAGTCAAATGTAATGCCTACAGTGCGGTATCATGAAATTATATGATGAACAACCTTTTTAATAATAACATTTATTTAATAATATAATATAAAAGCTTAGTTCATTTGACAAATAGAACAATATATCCAATAAAACAAGCGACTCAACGATTGGATTTCGCGACACGTTCCAATTCATCTTTCTTTTTGATTGCATAAGAATTTGACGATCCCTTTGCTGCATTAATCAATTCGTCTGCCAAACACTCCGCAATTGATTTGATATTACGGAATGCTGCTTCACGCGCACCAGTGCAGAGAAGCCAAATAGCCTGCAGTAAAATTACACTTTCTCTTTAGGTAACAATGTAAGCCGAAATCATGCTTCATTTTTAGTTTACCATTAAAGTATATTGTTTGCAGTTCGGCAGAAGTTACTACACAGATTTTCCAATACATCGAAAAGAAAGAACCACCTATTGCAAATTTTTAAAGGAGATTGGAATTACGTGTCGATCTATATCAAATACAAATTTTCTGTTGCCGGTTTTTTTTAATGGTTGTAACAGAAACAACGATAGTCCTCTTTTTAAACATTTTAACAATCACCATAATGCTCTTTAACTTTGAAAAAAAGACCTGATTTACACGACGAAGAGGTGATACATCGACAGCTTGTCGTCTCACCGTACCTGCACGACCAATACGTGTTGAATCTTCCCTTGGTCCACTATTTATTACAGCATGAACGAGCACTTGCACAGGATTCTGAAACAAGCTATATCTCAAAACAATCTGTTTAAAACCATCATGCTTTAAAAAAGATAAAGTCCATTTTTCTCTTTTTTTTTGAATATTAAACTCATCCATGCTACAAGTATGGAGCTTATTCTCTAATATAAAAGCAAAATATTTTGGACTTATGATTTATCTGCATAAATTAATGAACTATCTATATAAATTAATAGAAGTCAAGCTTTTGTAAATCCTTTCATGTTAGAAATTTTCGCGCATTTTGTAGTGTTATTTTTGATTTTGTGAACTAATGAAATAAGAAGAATGCATTAGAGACAAATTAAAAAATTAAAGAATATAAAATTAAACCTCTCCGGATAACAGATGGATTATTTCGAATGCATGTTTTACGATACGCACAGTCATTAGTTTCTTGCCGTTATTCCGACCATGCATCATCATTGTTGATGCAAGTCTTTCTACCAACGGACATGTTGCTTTACGAAAACGCTTAACTTGGTACCGACCAGCACTATGTGGCAAGTATTTTGCTGACTTCCCTTTTACAGCTATATAATCCTGCAAAATACCGATCTGGTCGGTTACTAAACAACTCTTAGTATGACACTTTAAACGTGCATTAATACAGAATTAATACAGAATTTCTACGGATGTGATTGCAAGTAAGAAATAACAAAGTATGTAACCCTATAAAAATTACATCAGGATTAATTAAAATATTGTTTCATCACTGAGTCACGCAATACATAAATGGCTAGGCAGTTAACTCTTCTATTAACAAGCAACATAATGCATGTATTATAAAAGCTTACAGTAAAGTAAAATGCAGAACAAACTGACCACTAAAGAAATATCAGAAATATGAACTTCGTCCAATGACCATTTGCCAAAAAGTTTCACTTCCGGTGCCTCCGATTGACCTAATGGTTCATCATAACCACCAATGACATCATTTGCTTCGGTTATCCACTGGTCAGACATATTCATAACAAAGACTACTTCACCAAATACTTGAAACAAGAATCGTAAGTGCATCTATTACAAACTGATCAGACTGGAAGATTCGTATGCGTATGCCATTTATTGACAAAAACCTTATTCGATTGTGATATTAAACATATATTAAATACGCCTGTATCTCATACCGCCATCCAATTAATAATTATAAGGTACAATTCATACAAGTAATTTAACATTCAATCTGAAATCAGTTAACCAGCAAATAATAACGACATCATGTTACTGATGACAACAACATAAAGCAGCTAAAATATCCGATAAAATTAGAAATGACATCAAATACAAAGTAATAAATTAAAACCAAAGTAACGACAAGGATATGAAGAATTCTTACAACTCTAAATTCCGTGCAAAAGAAAGAAATTTCATCGTTATATATCGCTGATATCGCTTATCACCTTATCATATCACAAAAAAATAACGCTGATCAAACAAAACACCGAAGAAACCTTCAACAATCATGTACATCCTATCAAAACCAGGCCTCAATGTTCCAGCATGTATCCCTATGCTCCATCTGACTCAGACACTGCGAAAATAAATCATCCCAAGGAAATGCTTTGCACTACAACGATTTTTATCGTTCTGTTTATGCTGCTAACGTGTGCTATTTGAAATGATGCATTCCTATAATGAATTTAAGAACACCTTTAATTACGCGGTGATTTTTTTCGCATTCACGTGACGATTATCAATGATATTTTCATATGATTTGTGAAGTTCGTTTAGTCTCATATTTGAAAATATATTTAAATTAGATTCATGCAATGAATCATTTATCATTTCTTAATTCTGTTCTCAGGCTTAAATTATCAAGTTGATAATATTTTTACTTTAAAAATAATGCATTACGTGAAGTTATCTGTGAATGCATTATGTGAAGTTGACTGTGAATAGAGTGAACGCCTTATATGAAATTGTCTGTGAATAGAATGAACATAATTACATAAATTTCTAAAAACATAATTCCTTTATTCCATCTCTGCCACATATATTATTCACTTTTTCCATTCTCCATTTATTCTCAATCATTATTATTATTGTGATGCACATTTTCTCAAAGGATTTCTCAATCTTTGCACATTCAGAACCAATTCTATTACATGTATCCTATCACTCCATGTGATCTCTCATTTTTCAGTACTGCCTCTCACCATCAGTGTTTCATTCAATGCATGTTAATTTCGACAATTTAAAAATCTTTTAATATCATTTGTCTTTTTCTTTAAATGAATGGTATGCAATTTTGGATTTCAGTTGTTGATCAACATTATTGAGGGACTAATTTATCTTTCTTTCTTTTTCCATCACAAGAAGAACATTAAAACAATATTTCTCTTAGCTTCAAAAATTTTCAGTAATCTCTTTATTGAACTTTTTTAAAATTATCGTTTTAGTATTTAAAAGCCCATTATATTGTTCGAGTATATGTCGCCATTATATGTCTTTGGTCCTCACTGTTTGACAATTATTGATAATTGTCTTGGCTTCAGTCATTGTAACATTCCATCCATTCAGAAGCCAACAGATTTAATGAAAAAGTATATTGTTTAAATTAAAAAATTCATTTAATCATTTCATTTCATACAAGCTTTATCCTATTGAAAATACATTTTTTTTTTATTTCTGGAATATTCAAACAATATATCAATCAGTAATATTGAAATAAATTAAGACACAAAAATAATGATATGTGTATAGCTCGAGATCTTCACACAATCATTAATAACAGCAACCTTCGCTCATTTGTGCGCAAGTGACATTTTGCAACCGACAATGTAACGAATGAAATGTTGGACGTTGTTCCGGGTCACTGCTCCAACATGGCAGTATAAATTCTTGATAAAAATTGACGGATGAAAAATCCGGCCTTTCCAAATAAAACTAAAAAATGAGGTTACTTATTTATTTATTTTGAAATTTTTAAAAATACATAATTATTTAACAGATTTCAAAACGTTTTAATCCAAAATTATGACTTGAACAATGCGATGTAAATTCTTAGTAAAATTAAACTTTTCTAAATAAATTACGATATATATAGATGTGTGGTTGCAAAGGGAGAAAATCGTAGGTAGAGATGAAAGCAGGGATAATATAAAGACCTAAGATGTTACCTAAAAACCTAGATATGATGAATAGTAGAAATTCAATCTCCAATTTTCAATTTTTAGTCTATTGAATCAAAAATGAAATGGATAGACTATTCTAAGAGTATAAATCGATTTGTCATTTTCATACTCATGTTTCTCTCGGTGTTACAGTAAACTTTACTATAATTTACAGATGATTATAGATATGTAAATATTAGGTAGTGAGTTCTCCTTCAAAATTTATTTTAAGATATAAGTTCTTGCGTAATTTATTTTAAGATATGAGTAAGTCTTGATAAGTGATAATGATAGGTAAACTGTTTATTCATTCACTAACCTTTAATGTTCCATGTTTTTCCATAAATAATAAATTTCGATATATGTCATTATCAGTTTTCATTTTATAGGGATATTTATGGCAACCGTTGAGTACTTCCCAAAGTGTTACACCAAAAGACCATACATCACCTTTGATTGTAATTTTTTTCTGAAAATTAAAATTCAACTTTGACAGTTAATTGCAAACATTGTAAAACAACAAATATTGTATCATTATAATTACAGTAATGCAAGTTAATAAACATTATGGAATGGAAATTTTTCGAAATTTTCAAATTTTCTTTATTCTGGTCATTATCTTTATTAATTTTATTAAAATCTATATTTATTGCATTCGATTTATATTACTTCAATTATACACTTTATTCATTTATTATCCGTTGATTTCATTTATTATTCTTCTGATCTATTATCTCTATCTTAATTCAGTGGGATCATTTTACAATTCTAAACCACCTACCGAAATTTAAATTAAAGCAGTAGAAAGAAGAAGAGAATGGAAAAATTCGGAAAGAAATTCTGATAACCAAACAAAATTTCGATTTTTTCAGCTGCACTCAGCTAAAATTAATTTTATTCCTAGTCTATTCATGTTTACTTTCATTAATTTCATAGTTTAGTCTTACTTCTATAGCTGCTTCCCAACACATCCATCGGATTCGTCCACGATCTATCGGTTCATCCGTTTCGAAATGATCCAATGCATAAGCCATATTGAAATTGGTAAGTTTAACGGTACCATCATTAGCAACCATACAGTTATTTGCCGAAAGATTTCCATGGATGAAATTTTTAGATTCCAAATATGACATTCCCGCTGCAATTTGTGTGCTTACCGACAATAGCAATTCTGTCCTGTAATAAGCTAAAATAATTGTATTTATTATTTAATCTAGAAAAGTTATTTTCAGTGTTTATTAACTTTACACAATATCTAATTTTAAACTTCCTGAAGATTTAAAAAAAAATGAACTAGAAAACAATTAAACTTATCATTAACTTGACTGACCTATAGGATAGCTCACTATTTAGGCTCTGAAGATATTGGCCAAGATATTGCTCGATATATTCATGAATACAGCTTGTTAATATACCATCACAACAAACACCGATCACTTCCAATATATTTTGATGTCTTAGACTACTTAATTCACCCACAATTAATTCAAATTTTCTCCGTTCATCATAATTTCGATGAAATGTTTTATTCACCATTGTTCGTTGTTCCAATTTGCAAAGCCAAATCTGAATTATTAAAATCATCTCATCTTACATAAGTTGTAATAGCCAATTTAAAAGTTACTATTAAACTATTTATCAATGTATTTAATGATATTAAAAATATAATATTCGAAATAAATTTTTATTATCTTTGGAAGAAGAAAGAATTAATAATAAAGGAAATAAATTCATTCCAACTAACCTCACCAAATCGACTATTACCTAAATGTTCATGAAATCGTAAACATTGCGGATCGATTTCAACGAAATTTGTTGATCTATTTGTAGTATCAATTTTATCATATCCATTATCTATTTCAGATGTTACCGAATTTCTTAAACAAAGAAAAAAATTGGCAGCTTATTTTTGAAGGAATTGCAAAATGATATGTAATGGTATTAATATGTTTCAATTCTTTATTGAAAATATTTATTTTCACTCTATTAACTTATTTACTTCATTAAAATACTTACTCCATTAACAAATATCCTAATTGTCGTGGATGTTGCATACAAATATCACTTGAAGCGTAATGAACTGTTGAGTTTGAGAGAGATTTTTTGTAATCAGATATCGTTGTTTCATTGCTAATTCCAGTAATTCCCATGTCATTGCTAAAGATTAAATCGGTTTAATTGAACAAAATGATATGAAAAATCCAATTTCATGGTATTCTCAGAATTGTTGTAATGAAGTACTCGAAAAGTTTTATCTTTATATAATGTTTTATCTTTATATAACACTTCATTACAACAATTCTGAGAATAAAAATATCTAAGCTTATGAATGATAATGAATTTTTAATTATATATAATCATTACCCTTCAATTCATGCTGCTAAAGATCTTCTAGTCAATAATATTTCTTTACCAGAGAGTTAAGAGTGTTGCTGATAACGATATCACATAGTTAATATAAAAATGAAAAAAAATCCTCGAAATGAAAAAAAATCCTCAAAAATAAAAAAATAGTTTGTAAAAATGAAAAAAAAATCCTCAAAATAATTTTTTCCTCAAATTAGCATTACATGCTTTATTTATCCACTTATTTCTTATAGAATTGTTGGATATATCTTTTTTTTTTCTAAATGAAATAAAATTTCATTGTAGGTGGAACTATTACAATTGAAGTGTTATTTGCAAAAAAGAAAATTATCAATGCTATTTTATTTCATGCATCGAATTTCTTGAAAAGTGGTGCACAGGTAATGCTTATTTAATCGAGGCCTATCGTTTAGAATTGAGGATTATTTTGGTAATATTAATCATAGACAGAATTATATTTTCTAATTAGTAGTGCAAGAATTTAATGGTCTGTATCATAAGCTCACGTATGGGTTACGTTTAATTTAATTTACACGAACATAATAGATAACGTGTTTATTTACTAATTTTAGATATACCGCTTTCATTTGATAATATTTTGTTTCTAAAGGACTATTTTAATAGTTCATTTGTGACTATCTGTTATAAATTTTGAACAAAAATTGAAAAGTTGACAATTGAAAATTTATAAACAATTCTTAAATTTTTGTTTACTTTTTCTCTCAAAATTTTCTCAAATTCTTTTTCCAACTCTTTCTCCCTAGAATTTATTTTGTATTTCTAAAAGTTAAATTGAATTCTGAGTAAATTATTTTACTTGTTTTTATAGGTATTTAAACGAGCACATATATGGTTCTCCTCTCAAGGTGGAGGTCAATATTCACCGAGAACGTTGTATTTTAATTATGTCCCAGATAAAAATTTCCAGTCAGCAAGGTTTGCCTCACTAAGATAATCAATGATAAGAATAAATGAAATTATAATTTTAATTTGTCATAAAAATGAAGATTGTAACTTTTTAATTACTCTAAATTTACTAAAATTTTTTGAAGAAAAC
>UPTC01001501.1:0-15298 GCA_900537255.1 Acanthocheilonema viteae
CCTTTTTGTAGTGAAAGACAATAATAATGATAATAATGATAAAAAAACAATGATAATAAATAATGAATGAGTAAACAGTGTGTTTGTTTGTTTCATAAAGTGTTGATTTTTTAAAAATTATTGGCGGAAAGTAATAAAGGAATAATTTCATGTGCCAGACGACATTTGCGTTTCACTACTTCTAGAATATGTCAATTTAAATTGATAATTCTATACTAATGGAAGCTGATTAACTCTGAAATATCTACGATGGTATTAGAAGTGATAAATGATGGAGATGCTGATGCCATTAGAAGAGATATGTGATATGATCAGTGTTTACGTGATTCTACACTTAGCAATAACATTGTATGATAATATTTAATTTGTTACTAAAATAACGATGAAAAGGAATATTTGAAATTCTAAAATACCTATCAACCGCTTACCAAGCATTATCATATCGGCTAATCAATGTTTCATCGCCAATGTCCAATGGCATCGATGAAGGATGATGTGTTTGACGATGCGATTCAGTTCGCACGAACACAGCCATAGCTAATTAGTTGAGTCTAAAAATTATATTTTAACAGTATTTTTAACTTTTTAATTTTTTCAATAACATTGATTAGCTATTCATGATAATCATTGCATGTATGGTAACTTTGTTGTTACAGGCTATAAAATTTGCAAGATTCCAAGCTTACGAAAATTAAAAGGAACATTGTTTTCAACATGAGTATATGAAAAAAAAACGTTTAAAATATCTGAAAATCTAAGCTGAAGGAAACAAGAAATATTTGGTTATTTATGTGCAAAATTTATTTATTTTTTCCTCCAAGCAGAATCTCATAAATTGTAAATGTTTCAAATTATTAATTGAATTGATTTTAAAACCTATTAATTGAAAAATATCTTTGTGATAAATTTTTTAGAATTTATTCATCACTAAAAATATTATTTAATGAAAATACTAAAAAATACGGATGAATCACTCAATTAATAATGATTTCAATGATTGCAGTCAAATTTAATAAATTAGAGTTCCTCTAGCATAAAGCTGGAATTTTTTTTTGCAAAAATTAATTCAATATTCAATTGAAATCACTCAATCGATTCCTTGGGTATATATGTATATATATATATATTTACAAAAAGATTTAAAAATCAATTTACTTTAATTATAAGTAAAATCCATTTAATTATAAATATCAATTCATTTTAATTGCAAGTAAGATTTATTTAGTTATAAATAGGATTGCAACATGTTAAGATTATATTACCTTTGAATTTCTTGATGATACACAATGCAAAAGCTATTTTTGATCGTTCTAATTCATAACACTTCATCAATCCTTCAAATAACATTTTCAAATTTTGTAAAATTAAAAAATAAAAATTGGAAAAGTTTAATGCTTCCTGAATGAATTGAAAAGAAAAGATATGGATTAGAAAAAGAATTAGCGAAATATGAAACTGCTTCAAGAAATTGAAGAGCGTTAAAAGAAAAGCCTACCTCATTCGTGATGTTTGAAAACTTTGAATGCTTCAGATACGAAACGATTTATAAGCTTTCAGCAGTGATTGATTCATCCTGGAATAGAAGTACGTCGATATGTTAAATCTGAAAAATATTTAAAAACTTTGGACTTTCTGACAATTAAAAGAAAGCAAAAACACACATACACACACATACACACACACACACACACACANACACACACACACACACACACACACACACACATACATACGCACACACACACGAAATTTGTTCAAACAAACCAAAAATATTCTTTTTAAATTTTTAAAACAAAACAGTGCTCGTTGTGATGATAAATTAAAAATCATTTAACAAATTTTTCTTGTTCATCATTTTTTTTCTGTTGTTAAATCTGTTATTTCCACCTACTTTTTTTTGCAAATCATTGATTGGTGTATATTTTTTAAATGGTATTAATTTATAGGTAGAAATGAAGTGAAAAAAAAAGAACAAAAAGAGAAAAAATTTGACATTCTTAAAAATACAAGCAAATAAAACTTCAATACGAAGTTTGAAAAGATTAAGTATTGAAGAATATTTCGTTGACAGCAATAATTTATGGTTAAATAATGCGTTTTTTTTTTCTTTTTCCATTTGCTTTCATACTCTTCCACTTATTTTTTTTTTATTCGTTCTTTTTTTGTCTTTGTTAACAACAGAATTTGAAGAAATGGATTGTTAAGACTTCGAAACATTCTTTTTTTTTTTTAATTGCTTTTCGTGTAATGTAATTTTTCTGGAGAGGTTTGACGGAAAAATTAAACTACAGGTGGTCATTTTGTTATAGGAATAATATATGTCGTGCTATTTAATGCTAGCTTACTGAGACAGGTAAAGCAAGAAAATATTATGATCAGCTAATTATAGAAAAAATTTTGAAAAATTAAAGTATAGATGATCATCTTGTTATATTAGAGGAACAATATTCTCGTGCTATTCTACGCTACCTTATTGAGGTAGGTAAAATAGGAAAAAATTGTGATCAGCTAATTACAAATTATCTTGCTAATTGCGAAAACCGAGATAATATAATTAGCTGATCAGATCAAGAAAAAAAATCGAAACATTGATATTACTATGCATTAATTAAATTTAAATCATTTCTCGTTGGATAGAGCTATTGAAAATGTGTTGCACTAAGTTTTCTCGGCCAATTATGATCCTTCTACTTTAAGATACGTCTAATTTTAATTTCAGATATATTGAATTCTAATTTGCCATGTAACAAACAATAATACCTCTGCTATTAATTCATATGAGAAAGATATTGTATTCGAAAGTATTTTCAAAATAATTAAAATACAAATTCTAGTTACATTACAATATTTTTTAATTGAGAATTCAAAATTTACTTGATTAAAAAAAAAAAGGAAAGAAAAACAAAATAGATTTCAAAATAACTGATTTTAATTTCATAAACAAAACTAGAAGAAGAAGATTGATCAGATTGATCAACGATTCTATAACACACAATCAAGCAATACCCAAATTAATATCTCAAAAGTAATGAGTAAAGAAAAAATTTTTTTCTACTCGACTAAATTTTAATTCATTAAATTTCGATAAAATTACTTTTAATCTTAGATATTATTCATTTCAATAATTTTACCAATAGTATTTATTAGTAAAAGTAATAATACAAAATGCAAACCAATCCATTCAATTCGATGATACATTCATAGCGGTTAAAGAGGTGGAAGAATGGAGAAAAGCTAATTGACAGCTGACCAAATCATCAAAACGTAAGGAGTAGTAAGTTTGATTAGTACTAGAACGCTGATTTCAAATGAACATTGCTTCTTTACACAAAACTCTAAAATCTGCCTCTTTAAATTATCCTCTCCTCATTGTGCTCCTTTAATTTACTGTCTTAATAATTAACCTATCATAAATTTTCCTGATTAACATAGCCATATCATAACATTTTCATCGACTATCTTCCTATTCAGTTAGATGCTATCATAAGCATTCTCAAAAATTTAAATTTTAAAGTCATGCATGCCAACGGATGGATGTATTCGATGAATTAAATTATATTTCAAAGTTATAATTAGTAATATAGTAGTAGTAGTTCTTAAGAATTTTCGACAAGTTAAATTTTGTAGTGTTACATAAAACTCCAATATCTTTCTACGTTTAAAAATCTCAATTGTTTCTTTTTGTCTTTTTAAATTGAAACAGCTAAGTTAGTTGATAAATATTTTCGATAATTTTTCCATTTGAATAGTAATTTGTGAAGCAATGATAAAATGCTATTAGCTTGAATGTTTTATCAGAATTAATCATTCCGCAGTTTTATTTCTAAATGTATTATCATTTTTGTGGTTGACATTTATGTTGCATTTGTATTTGTAACGTTCTTTATACTCATACAGTAAAACTTCATTAATCGTTTTCAAATAAATTTACTTTGTTAAAATAATATCGAGAAGTTAACAATAGCAATACTTTAATATCAAGCATTCAAGAAATGCTAAAATACCGATGAAAGATAAAGGACCTTCTACTCGAATATGCTAATGATGTATCTTTCGAGCTGTTATACATCTAATAGTTTGTATTGGAATATTGAAAGGAACTAACTTTTATATATGCCATAATAATAATTATATCAAATGAATGATCAAAATGACTCAAAAAAGTTCAACATGATTTAAAATGACATTCCTCCCATTTCACATAAAAAAATTGTGATTTCAAAATAATCTGAAAGCAAACTTCCATTTCTTTTATTTTTTACAATATTTTGTTTTGCAAAGGTGCTCTGCCAGAAAACGGAATTTCTTAAGAATTTTTGACAAGTTAAATAGTTTATCTTTTGTAAGGTTTTAACTGGATTTTTTTTTTCACTTAAATATAATACTAGATGATAATAACCATATCAGAGAATTAAGACAACAGGAGCTAGAAAGAAGCTAAATATGGAAAAAGGAAGAAGCGTCTTAAGGAATAAAGTAATGCTAAATTATTGTTATATCATGTTTAAATTTACTATAATGTTTTGAAATCTCGCGTATTTTAAATATTTTCAAAACTTCTTGCATTAGCAATACAGTTAGACTTTTAATCATTAATTATCGACTGTAACAAACCATATTAATTGGCAGCTATATGAAATAAAGACAAAAACCTGAAAAAAGAGAAAAAAAAACAAGTTCCTGAAAACATGACAAGCTCCTTAGATAAGATGCAAAAAAACAGAAAGACTTGTTGTTGCAAATTCTAGCACAAATCTAATCCTCAAAACAGATAGATAGTAAAATTTAATTGCAAATAAAACCAAGTAATACGGAAAGCTCACTTGTTTACTCAAACTTTAGATACGCTTTAAAATAATATTTTCAGCTTCTTATTAGAATCGAGATTAAAGTTCACTTTACACTTCTTACATCGAATGATAGCGTCGCCAGTTAACTGAAACTTGTGCTGCTGTTGCCACCGAATGATGTGCGCATACTGTAATAACGAGATGTATCGTTGAATAGGGTTTTTTTACTCGAATTAAGTGTTGAATTAGATGTTCGAATACGGGCAATATGCTTAGTAATAGCTCCTTGTTCACGTCCTATTGTTTCATCTTTAGAACTGACAGTGTTTATTGAATCAGCACTATCTGTAGAAAAATTTAGCAAGATTTGTTGTTTTGATTGACGTATTCCAGTCGTTACAGCGTTATTCGCCATAGTAAGTCGATCTTGATTTTCTAAAAAAAAGTAAACATTTTCAGTTTTTTTAACCTGTCTTTTATTCAATAAAAATTATTTCTATTAACTAACAAGGGCATGCTAATATTTATAATTTACTAGCCATTCGTCACAATTAAAAAATCTGTCCAATCATTCGAAGAAAAGACACCCTCCTGGTGATAAAGAAACTGCAAGTGTAATTTGTTTCTTACATGAGTCTCTCAAAATGATTTATCAACTCTGAGCTATCCATGTTTTGGATGTTCATAATCAATCAACTCACGGTGGAACAAGAAAATGATAAAGCATAAAAAGGCAATTTCGCGAGATATCAGATCTCCATACAAAAATTTAAGGACGAAAAGAAACAAAATTTTAATATCGTAAAAAAAAACGCACCATTATCAGGTTTCGTCAAAAGTGGAGTGCTGGCTACTAATGAAGTACTGCAAAAATGTTGAACAGGGCTACTACTTTCATCAAAATGATCATTAGCTACTCGTCCTTTTCTTCCTTTACTGCTTAAACTCTTGCTACTGTTAGTGCTGACAGTTTCGGTAACATTTCGTTGACTCAAATTTCTTTCTTGAGAATTTGCATAAGATTTCGAATTCTCTGACAAATTAGCTAACACTGAGATTCCGCCGTTCGCATGTCTCTGTTTCAATGAAGAATTCTTTCTGCGTTTAGATATTGGAGTATGTTGAAAATGATTTAAAAGAGTTCTCTCAAAATTAGACGAAATGCTAATACCATTCTTTTGATACTGTTTACTTAACCGACCCTGCTCATTAGTTTTTTCATGATGAAAATGCAACATTCCATCATTCTCATTTGATTCACTTTTGCTAGCAATTTTACTACTATCCTTAGCTGGTCCTGGAAGTTTATGAGGATCAGCTAGATAAATGCAAGCATCGGATACTTTTTCTGCATTAGCAAAATCAAGTTGTAACACTTCTAACTGACGACAAATTTCTGAAATAAACGAGAGAATTTTGAGTAAACTCAATAAAAAAAGAGAAACTTTTCTGATTGCACATACTTAGAAAATTATTCAAACAGTTAAGAAATTATATAACGATATTTCATTATACAAAGTTAAAAATAGTATTATATAAAATTGAAAAGCATCATCCTAAAATGTAAAATATTATATTGCTAAATTATGCAAATAGAAATAGATCAGACAAACATATAAGAAAATATAAGTTAATTTAAAACTTTGAATAATAAACAAAACATATATATTGCAAAGATACAAACACAAATTTCTCAAGTAATGCAACTCCTCTCATTTTGAGAGTAAATGATAATTTGCAGCTCATTATGATTCAACTAATCAAAAACCTACCATCAAAATTTCTCGTTTCTTCTTTTGAACTATCAAAATTGAAGGTAAAACGAATTAGCTTGAAGAAGCCATGGAGTAAAGCTGAAAGCATTTTTGCAATGATAGATGATTTGTATATCTTCTAACAATGTCTTTTGGGAAACGTCGATTACAAAAGATACTATCACACCTGGAAATCAAAAAAAAAAACGTAATTTTTCTTTTATATTTGATTTTTGAATGATTCACAACGACAAATGAAAGTAACATAGCGTAACAGCCTTACTTCATATGTTAAACATGAGGATGAGAATAAGGAAGAAGGTGCAGAAAGATGCCTAAATGATAGATAGTCATCCAAACAGAGCTCACCAACCAGAAAACAGAAGAGAACAATCAACGTAGATCAAAGGACATTCCTAAAACTTGGAAATAATTTTTCTTTCAAAAAAATAACTTCGCGCTGTTTGCGTAAACTTCAAGCATTCAAAGGACATGAGAAGTCGAACTTTTTGAGGATGATGTTTTTGATGACAAAAAGATGATGAGGAGGGTTTGCAGAGTGAAATTTAGGTTTTTCAAACTAATTTCTCGACCTTCTATGCAGAATTAGCTCATTCAATATATCATCATGGACTACTAAGCATTCATGTGCAATCATTGCTTATTATCAATCTGAAAAGTGATAGTGAAAGTCCATCTCATCATACATTGCTGGTTTTGGAAACGTATGAGTGGTTAAATAGCAAAATTTTATTTGAAATTGCAAAACATCATTACAGCTCATACAAATGTTATTCCGCCATTTGAGGTTCCAGAAAAATGATTTTTGTTTGCAATTTTATCATAAATCAAGGCATTTCAGCACCACTGAATAATTTCATAACCTTTGCTCCATATAATAAGATTACTGTTTGGGAGCTAAACTTGCACAGTTTCGTGAACTTTTATTTATTTAACAAGATGTTAATGTTCACTAACCAGAATCATAAAACAAGTGTTAAAAGACAAAAATTTTTAAGAAATTTATTAACAAACCACAAGAAATAAAGAAAATTTTTATCAGTTTCACATCTTTTCGACAGCTTTCAATCCCAATATCTTAAAGCAGTCAGCCATTATAGCAGCTGTCACCTTGCACAACACTAACCGCTGATAATGAATCGTTGTTTTTCCTTAAAGAAATTAGTTGAATTGACATCTATGTAATGGACATATTACAAATTAGCTGCTCTTCAGACTTTTTTTCTCATAAATCGTTCTTAAGCTAATTGTATTTTTTTTTAAATATTGCAAATCCATAACAAAGCACATATATTAACACAGTGATAAATTGATCACAACAAGAAGTAGGATAAAAAATTGAATCGTCAACTTTATGGTGATTTTTTTTTAATTTAACAAATCAATTGATTTAAATATCTCCTGATTCTAGAGTTTTTTATGAGTTAGAACCGTGTAATATCAGCTGTATTACATGTTATGTGAAATAGTATAGCTAATGGAAGCAAAAAAAGGACATACCATCAAGATCTTTCTGAATTACGTAACATTCATTGTAAAAATCGTGGAATACTGTTGCCAAAGAATAAACATAATCGCAAAGCTGAAAAATTCAAATAGTTAAGTTATGAAGTCAAACAAACAAAAAAGTCCATAAAAAAGATCTCAAATTTGGTTTCTTGACATGTCCAAATGATATGAAATAAATGAGAAACTAAAAGATATGCCATTTCTTTTACTAGCAAAAAAACTCACTTGATGTAAAAGAAAATTATCCAAGGTATTCAAAATGCAATCAGTAAATTTAAGGATTGTTTTTGCTAATTTAAATTCCGATTTATGTTCCAACGGAAGAACTCCATTAGGTAAACTGCTCAAGTAGTTTCGAATATCTTCCTCAGAAACTTCAGTGTTGCGACATATTGATCTAGAAAATCAAGTAGACAACAGAGACGAAAAAAAAATACAGATTTTAGTTCACTTGAAACCACTCTGAAAAATTAATGTTTTAACCAAAATAAACAAGTTTAAAGCAGGCAGGAAAAAGTGTTTTCTCTAAATAGTGAAATCAAAATGAAGTGAAAATGAAATGAAAAATAAATTTACTTTATTCTAGCAAAGGCATAGAGAAGATAAACAGCGGTATTGCCTCGGTCATCCAACATCTACAATAGGATTATTTTTTATTACCGATCTTTAAACACTTTTATATGACCGCGCGGATATCATTAATAAGATATAAAAACTTTAAAATTTTAAATTTCCATGAATAGATTGTACCCGATCAAACGAGAAAACATAATCCTGCGTACGAGTCTGCGACAAATCAGCATATTTTACACAACCATATGCGACAGCATCGCGGGCTAATGCCAACTCTTCCGAAATCATAACCTACAAGGAATATAATGACCGCAAACTTAAAAAGTACTCCTTTCCAGGATGAAAAAAATACCGATATTGAGAATGCGATAAATTTAGTACCCATAAAATAAAAATTTTAAAACTGACAAACCTTATCTCGTTGTTTTTCTTGTAATTTTATTTCTGCTCGCTTCACACCCTCATCAAGTAAATCTGTTAAGCGAACTGTATCACCCGACCGCGTTTTAAACTTTTTTCTGGAATCAAATAATCAAGTTTAAATTTCTAAAACATTCATTCTTTATTCGAATGCCCAAATAATTGAGCATCTGCTATATGATTTGGAGTATAACTCTATAACTGAACTAAATTCGAAATAATTGCTCTTTTGTTTCAACAAACGAATGAAAGCATCTTCAGACGAACAACATTTGTCCATAACATTTAAACTGTAGACGACCGCTGTTCATAAAAAAAATTATTTGGAATTCAAAATCTTCAAACTTACTTGTCCTCTCCTAGAACTAGACCAAAACTGACAAGTTCGACTCGTTTCTCAGTCGGTGAATACCATCCAAGTTTCTGACCGGCAGCATATATTAGCTAAAAATTGGCAATAAAAAATAATTTTTTTCAAGATGTTAGATGACCGAAGCAATACTGTTATTTATCCTCTCTATGCCTTTGTTAGAATAAAATAATAAATTTCCAATAATTAACCAATGAAATACGCAATTAAATGAGCTTAAAAATTACTAAAATCTGTAGAATTAAAAGTAAAAACTGAAACTGTTATAATATTAACTTCAAAATGCAGACTCTGTCCAGCATCGACAACGTAAATGATCCAGTCCGCTTTATCAACAAATAAGCGATATTTCAAAGCTGCCAAATCAGATGTATCGTATGTGAAACCACCATCTGATTTAACGACAGTGAGTGGCACTTTTTCACCAAATCTTAAAATCTTTCGCCCTTCATCGAGCTCCAAAACACCTGAAATAATTTAGTGATTAAATTAGGAATTAAAAATTCATGCCTAGAAATATTAGTGTTGTAATACATAAAATATTTTGTTAACGGTTAGTTTTCTATTTGACTTTCTTTACAAATCTTTTAACTATTGAACAACAATATCTATTATAGAAATAGAAGTGCTTGTTCGAAACTTAGAGGGATTACCCAATTTATCGAGTTCTTCAACGAGCTCAATCATATGCTTTTGGTAGAATGATTCGCCTCGTTCAACAATAGTTATATCCAATCGATCGTAAATTTGACTGAAATCTTTCCGAGAAACATCACAAATCATTTGCCATGCCTTCACAAAATCTGGATCAAAATTTTGTAGCTTAGTAACGCATTGATAAGCGCGGGCTTTAAATGCTTCATCTTCGTCAAAACGCTTCTTTGATTCCTAAAATACACTTAAAATGCAATCAACTCCAAAAATGAGTGACATGAAAAATTCACAACATTTAAGTTAAGGATCCCTGAAACTTCGGAATATCAAAATTTTTAACCTTATAGAAAGCCTGCAGATCCGCAATTGGCGGTACTTCATTGATGAAGTTTGGAAAACAGTCTTGCAAATGAGCAATTAGCATGCCAAACTGTGTACCCCAATCGCCAATGTGATTCAAACGAAGAACCTTTAAAATATTGCAGTTTTAATGTAGAAAAATGCTCAAATTTTAACAGCTAAGTCAAAATTTAGATCAACCCAGATAGATTTTTAATTTTTGTCACAAAATCGTAATATTGATTCAATTCATTCAATCACTTATTCCTTCAATTGTGATCACTGGATTTCTACATCGGTTAGACAAATTACAAAATGAATAACAAAGTTTTAGACAAAATATAAGATTTGCAATTGAAAACAAAGGAAAAAAATGTTAACTAACATCGAAACCAACATAACAGAGCAAACGACAAATACTGTCGCCTATAATTGTGGATCTCAAATGACCCACGTGCATCTGTTTGGCGATATTCGGAGATGAAAAATCAACCACAACACGACGTTTTTCAATTACTGGAATTTCAATACCCTGCAAAAATTTTTGAACAAACCCATATTTCAATTCACATTTCATATTTACTAAACAGACATTTCCTAAATAATAATAAATACCTTTAAAGCAATATTTGCAATGCTTGCGGCAATCCAGCTCCTATTCAAAAATATGTTGATGTAACCGGGTCCAGCAACTTCCATCTAGAAATGATATAAATAGAGACTAATAAACTTCAAATGAATTCACAATTATCAATTTTCATACCTTCTCAATCCGATCACACTTTGGCAGGTTGTCCATGATTTTTTGTGCAACTTCCTGAGGAGAAATCTTCTGACCATTTTGTTCTAACTTCTGGAACAAATTGTTAGAAAGTATTATAGAACTAAACATTTTAATAATAATTTAAAAAAAAAAAACAACTGCGCAGAAGCACTAAAAACCTTAGCAATGGACATTGATGAATTGAATTGATAGTCACCAAATTTAACTTGCTGAGTTTCTGTTATCAAAATAGGAATAGTAGACATTTCCGCATATAGCTGAAATTTATTTCATGTATTTTTTATGAGGGAAACATAATATAAGAACATCCTTATTTATATGTAAAACAGATTGATCTACAGCTACCCTCAAATCTTAAAAAAAACAAAAATTAGGATGTTCGTGAAGCTTACCTTGGAAACGCTTTCTAAAAATAAGGCGCGTAACATGTATAGCAACGAACTTCCAAAATCCTTCACAATAACATAATTGCATTTTTTTGTTTCCTTGGAAGGTTTTCTGCATATAAATTTTGTGGATAACTTTGATCAGTAAAATATGATGACAATGTGAAGCACAGAGGAAAGAAACAAATGTGCTGATTTGCATAGCGAAATAAAATTTCTGCTTATGTGGCAAATGATTCTGATTTCTAGATTTATTACAACGAAACCTTTATAAAATTTGAAAAAAACAGATGAGTTACTTATTTTCGATCGGTTTCTCACCACCGTCTTTTGAAGACTTTTTCATTTTCGATTTCTTCTCAACAGGTGCTTCAGTACCGCTATCTTTAATACCGTTTTTCTCATTTAATTGTTCTTGTTCACGTATGCTCTAAAATTAGCATAATTCATTTATAGTCTAAAATATCATCACTACATATGAATTCTACAGTTGTTCCTCAAAATTCAATTCATTTAATTCGGATTAGGTTTATACAGAAATTAATGATGAACTCTGGCCCTTTCAATCAATAAGCTTAATGTACCTTAAAACAAAAAATTTCCGGCGGGTAAAAAAATAATTTTCCTCTTCCACAATACAGAGTTTAAAACAATATTTTTACCAACTTCCTGAAGGATCTGCATCCTGTACTTCAACTTAGTATTCTCCATTACAGCTTTTGACAAGTTAGGACAATGTTCCAGCACAGCATCAGTCATATTCCCTTCTTCCATGGCTTCTAGCAAATTTTGATATGTTACAAGTTTCTCCTTCTAAACTAAATATTAAATAATTCCTTTAATGAAACATTATGAAGAATTAAAATCCCACATTCTTCAGCGCTATCAATACTTTATGTCTTTTTCTTAATTCCTCACAATCATCAAATGAATGACAAAACCCAAATCCAGTCTTTTTTTCAACAACAAATTAATTTGATCGATAGTTTACTATAAATTCTTAGTACTGATTATCATTCAGAAATGGAGATTTTATCTGGATTCTAAACTACTTGTATTGCTATTTAGCAAATAAGAATATCGTTCTCTAAAAATTATAACGAATCAGAATTAAAAAGCTTCTTTACAATTAACAAAGTGATCTATAATAGACTGGCTTCCCAACGAATCATTAAATGGCTATATTTCGATCATTCATTTATTTTGCCCATTCATTACCGCTGAATTATAGGTAGAAATGAGGATAGAACAGAAATGGAATTCACCGATTCTTCAAGATGCTGCCTGAGTTGTTGCAACTCGCTATCACAGGAAATACCACTCATCGATTCTGGTTTCATCACTGCAACAACACCTTATGCATCCTGAAAAATCATTTAGTACAAAACTTTAAATATTCCCTAAAAGACACAATCCAAGGTTACTGTGAGATTTTTGGATTTCGAAACATTTCTATCTTGTCTCTATCCAAACAAATACCATTAAGTCTCTTCTGAGAGCAACGGAAATTCCACATCAAAGACAAAGTATATAAATGAAAAATTTCCAATTCCTTCGATCATGAACAGTTCTTCAGTCATATAAACACAACTCAAAGGAATGAAGATAAATATAGTATTATCATGTACTGGACTGTCAAAGGATATGATGCCTTTAATATCATATATTTTTCGCCAAAAGACTCTTGTAACAAATACTGTCAAAATAACAAAAATCACTGAATAACAAAAGCGACATAATATGGATTGCAAAGTAATATGTACAAAACAAATATGGTAATAACATATTGAAAACATTAAGGAACAAATTTCCAAAAAATGTAAGTCCAGAGTTTTTTTTTTTTTAAAATCAAATCTCGACAAACTCTAATCTTAAATCTTTCCATACGATCGGCTTTCTTTACTATTCATTATTAATAGTTTTAAAAAATGATACCTGATGTTTCATCAAATGACAGAATTTTCTTGCTGCGACAGTATATTTTTTAATAGTGCAAAGGATACATAAATATAAATCAATTTACAAATCTAATCTCAAAAGCTTTCGTTAAAAATCTAAAACCAGTTCGTAAAAAAAAAAACTAATATAAACTAAAACACAACTTTTTTCATCAATAAATAAATGCCAGAATCAAGTTCGAAACCGTGCAAATTATTCGCATCACCTTTTAACCGCATCAAAAGACCACCAAATGATGCATACGCTGCTAAGGTATTTGTTTCGGAACTCGATTCTTCTCCTTCAATTCGATATACTTTCCCAAACATTACATACTCGAATGGATCCAATCGCGGATAATGTGTCTGAAAATTTCCACATAATGAACGCATTTTCGCCAAAATATCAAAGTAACAAACAATTGAGTTATTCATAAGATACTTCTACCATTATGTTAATTAATTTATTTCTAATTAATTCGTAAAAAATATGGCAACAAACATCTACATATTAATGTAAAAAATGTCCTGATAGAAGTGATGATGAAAGATGCATACAGACATTTGTTGAATATCGTTCCGACAAAAGATTCATGATGTCATTTGCTCAACTCTTTCATGCATCAGCAATGTCAACAGAATATCATAAAACGAGCTAAATTTTAAAATTAAACTGAGCTAGTCTTCGAGTGAATAGTACAAATGAAATTTATCACCTGATTATCAAATTCTCGTTCATCTGGTAGACCATCATCACGTAGCGTTGTTGCTAGCAACAATCGAAATTTATCGTTTAGATTCATTGGATATCTGCAAAAATCATTCAGCTTGTTATGAATCTTTCCATCTTGCCTTCTTCTTTTTTTTATTTTATTTTACTTTATTTTACTTTTTTACTTTATTTTATTCTTCAACTTCTTCCATATTCTGAGCTACAAACAAAGAAGATAATCTTACAGTTGTGTGTTAACATCAAGGATGAGTTCCATTTTAAAAGATTCACTATCGCAGAACAAACGTGAAACACGATCAAATTTCTTCCCTTCCGGATCAACATCTTTCACAAGAAACATATCATCGAACAGTATACCTGTAGCCATCCTCTATAATGATGCATACAATTATCAAGTGGAGTAAATGAACAGCATTATGGATTACTTTCAAGTAGAATAGATGAAATAACTTTTTACGTTGAAGTCAATACTTGACATAAATTTTAGACAATTACCAAATTTTCAATTTAAATGAAGGAATATTATTGATAACTGATCCGTGAAAATACACAATTAACCGCTGCAGCAAATTTGAGCAACACTTCACAGACATGTCCGTGTATGATCACGTCTAACGTAATTCAATCAAAATCTGACCTGACCTCAACCCACTAATTATGATGAATAATCGCAAAATGTTCTTTATCGGTTGGCTCTGAACGAATATGCGAGAAAAAAACACATTATTAGAGAGTGTTTAAAACAGTGTGGACGGGAGATTGGGGAAGAAAAAAAATTACGCAATAAATTGCAATAGAATGGGAAACAGTAAATTTAGTAAGGTTAGAGACGCAGGTAAGTAAGTGGTTGATTTGAAATTACGGATGAAACGGTGATTGTATTGAAACAATTCGTGATACGTCGTTTTGTCTTTTACGTGATAGAAGAGGCTTTAATAGTGAAAATTATCAGTTAAGCTTTAAATTGATATATTAAGTTTTTAACTAATTTTTTTTATTTATCAAATTTAATTTATATGTTAGTATAA
>UPTC01001502.1:0-15293 GCA_900537255.1 Acanthocheilonema viteae
CAGCATTTGGTTGTAGAATGGTCTTTTTTGGCGTAAAAAGTATTAAAAATGGAAGATATCACCCACGACCTTTATACAATGTTGACAAAATAGCCGGCATTGTATGTGCTTATTTCGGATCTACCCCGCTAGCAGATATCATAGCTCATTCTATGTTCATTCTATGTTTATTAAATGCTCATCGAACTGGCAATAATTGTTTAAATGACAAAAAATATTTACAGCTTCTAGGAAGTTAATAAGGACAAAACAATATTTATGTACAAGAATATTTAAAAGCAAGAATGGATAAACAAGAAATATGTATTACATAATCAAAGAAAGCAATACAATAATAAAAATGACCATCCTAAGAACCACTTAAAATACTTTAGCTTTTTCCATTGCAGGTAGCAAATTTTCGGAAAACAGATTTTAGAGAAAAATGACATTAGTTGCAAAATATACTATTCTTAGTTAAAGAGAACTCAAATTTCGAAAGAACAGTTCCAGTTGTAAACGAATTCACATCTAAATTAGAAAATGATTCCAAAAAAATCTAGAAAGCAAACCTATATTCTTTGCTATTTGGAAGCATTAGAGTGACAGATTTGAGGGAGATCCATACTAAACGAGCTCTGAACGGTTGATGCGTACCGCTCGGAGAGAGAACTGGAAATATTCCAGGTGCTGACTGTGACTTGACACATTTCAATTGACTCTGACCTATGCCCTATAAGCAACAAATGTTACTGACGTTTTGTATGTGCTAAATTCCTCAATAACAGATGCTTGAATTCAGAATGCTTTCAAACAAGAGATTTTGCCTAAATTGAGTTTCATGAGGGATAACAAGATAGGAAAGATAAACTATCGATACTGCAATTATTTGTAGTAGGCCTTAATAGAGAGAAAGGACTGACCAAAAATGTTTGTGACGTTTGCCAAAATGACAATTTAGCTTCTTCAGCTCCGTAAGTTGCTAGAAATTTTCCATCTTCTGAGAATGCCACTGCTGTAACGGCACCCTTGTGAGCCTGTAGCGTCTGAAATTTATTAACTTTTGCAATTACTTCTATGAAATCTCAACAGAATTTCAATATATTCTTGTATGAGAATATGTTGAAAGAATTCCATTCCACATCAAATTATAGCCTATGTTACAAATAGTTCTTCGAATTTCTTTTGTCAAAAGTTTCTGTCATATTTTCTGATTTTGATTTTATCATAGTATAAAGATGATTTTTTAATGGAGTATAATTACAAATCATGAGAGGAAAGAAAATACCTGTGCCTTGGCAGCTCTTAATTCATGAACGACTACCGTGCCATTTTTTCCACCAAAAGCAATTCGACGCGTGTTCGGACAGTATGCAACCATGTAAAACCAAAAAAAAAAATCGTTATTTTTTCTAGCTTGTTAATACATTTAATGCAGCAAAAGAAAGATTTTATAAATAAAATCAGTGAATAATAGTACATGGACACTGTAGAAATTAATAATTGTGACCAAAAAGATGCCACACCTTGTTATTGGTGGGAAGATTTCTGACAGTGATTTATGCTTAAGCAATGATGCATCCAAACAGTGGACAAGTATATCACCCACCTGAAATCATTATCCATAAAAAAGAAGAAGAGTTAAAATAAAAA
This sequence comes from Acanthocheilonema viteae, assembly GCA_900537255.1. Taxonomy (NCBI): domain Eukaryota; kingdom Metazoa; phylum Nematoda; class Chromadorea; order Rhabditida; family Onchocercidae; genus Acanthocheilonema; species Acanthocheilonema viteae. The sequence continues at coordinate 1,633 of UPTC01001502.1, forward strand.
TCTAAGCCTCATAATCTAATTCAAACAATGTATGTCATAAAATCTACCGGGATCATCAAATCGGCAACGTTCGTATATTCCTTTTCCGAGAGTAACTCCATAATACGCAACACCTCTGTTCGACATTTTAGTAGTGGACTGCTAGTCGAATGCTGAATAGTTTGATGTTGTGCAATACTATTGTAACGGGCTACCTGAAACAAAATACCGTGAAAAACAGCAACTCAGTACGAAGTCAGAAATATTTCATTAAATAAAGGCTCTAAAAAACTATAAACAAGATTTACAGTAGACGAACAACTAATTCACGAATGAAAACAGACAAATTTGGTGTTTTGTATAGTAGAATTATGACAATTCAGAGGCTTTCAATATCAATAATAATAAGACGAAAAAATTTTCCTGCCAACAACATAACTAACTTCTTTACTTAATGCCGTGATTACTGCCGGTGGCCGCGATGTAGCAATTAGACTTAATGCATGACGTGCTGTATGACACACATCCACTGATGGAGTTAAAATAGCCGCTGTAGTATCTCTGCAAAATTGTCTAAATTGGATATCAGTGACAATTATTTCTATGTTCTTATGCACAAAATGAGTAACGAAATATTAATATATTTTGATATATTAATAGCAAAAAATTACACTGATTGCTTGTCAGTGCTAGTAGCCAATTCCAAAAGGATCAGCAAAAGTTTAGTGATATCCAGATGAGGCTGCCAAACGCTGAAGCCTCGTCCGATCAAATCTACGGCAGCACGGCGAAGTGGTGAATGAAACGGTAATAGTGTTGTTGATGGAGCAATGAGCAGTTCTAAGAGGGATTGTGCAGTAGCCCGTGAAATGTCCAACTATAAATTAATTCAAAAACATCATCTCAAACTGCTATCAATTTTACGAATGGCAATAATATTCCAAATATCAAACTAATAATAATAATAATTATTATTATAACACTTCCCATCAGCAATTTATTATAGTCGGATATCTTTACCACTAACCTTACTCATTTCGTCTGGAAATTCGGCACCAATTACACCAAGCAATATTAATGATGTTGTTTGATTTCGTCGAATTTGCTGTACCCCTGCTTCTCTCAACAACCTAACATCTACTGAAATTAATAAAACAAAATTTACCTCATACTCTAAATTTCGGAAAACCCTCTCCATCCTCTTCCCAACATTAATTATTATGTCAAATGGTCAAAGTTCTCTGATCATTCGAAATTACAAGCTTGATCAATTATGAGCAATTACTAATTAAAACTAAGATAAAAGCAAAAAATCCTATCGAAAAAAGGATATTTCTCGTTTAAATAAATCTCACCATTAACAGTTGGATCTGGCAGTGCTTTTTCGCCCCTGCGATGAGGAATTGGAGGTGGCTGAGAAACACTGGTTGTTCCAAGAGCTGTATTCATGGACGCTATCAAAGCACGACTACCAAAAATTGAGAGGGTAGGATCCAAAAGGGTTGGAAGAAATGCAGACCACGATTCCACCAAACGTTTTCGACCATTGACACTAAGACGCGTTAATTCTCTAGTTAGTAGTGCTTGAGCAGCCAATCTCACTTCTATACACCGATCTTGCCACCTGAAATTCTAGTGAGAGAGAGATAAACTATGAAACTATTGTTGACAGTTTAATGCTCCATTTTACGAAAAATATGTAATTTTAAATAATATTTACTACAGGTTCTTAAAAACAAATTTCAGAAGTTTGGAGAAATAAAACTAAAAAAAAGTACCTTTTTGCGAGTAGTTCTATTCTTGGTGGGCAATAAATATGCTTCGGTTTGATTAAATCGGGTAACAAACAACAATGTAGAGCAGCAATTAATGACCAAACTTGTTTTAACTGCAAATCGCTTTCGTGAGACTCAGCACCGGAATAACGGAATGAAGTGTTTCTGGAAAACCATAGGAACAGAAATTAATACTGAACAATATAAATATAACACCAGCTGATGCAAAATCCTCCTCTATGATAGTTTTATAATTAAAATTCCAAATGACATCAATTATTTTTATTATGTTTCACATTGTGCAAAATAAGTGGATTACCATCCATCATTTATAAATAGATATTCTAAATCTGAAATAATTTTTATACCTTATAAGAATATTCCTCTTAGCGATATCGAACGAAGCGCCATGTAATGACATCAAAGTATTCGCGAGAGCAATAACTGCCAACAGATGTGCTGTTGTCAAAGAACTGCCGGTGGTCCACCGAATAGAACTTGCAAAGTTATCAAATGAAGTGCCATTGTTGAATTTCCCTGTAGGCATGTATACCACCAGATGTCCTGAAATGGATAGTCCGCTAAAATGAATAGTAGTAGATGACTGGCTGCATATTCAGTTTAAACTGAGAACAGAGAATCAAACTGAATAATAAAAACAAATAGAGAAACGAAATATTACTTCTAACCTCTTAATTGCAAAACACAGAACGTTTGAATACTGGATAAAGCGTTTACGTGATATATTCCAAAGATTATGTCAATTTGAAAACATAATGAAATGATAAACCTTGTTGCGATTCAACACCAAAACTTAATGGTACCGACGGTTTCACGAGGCGCAATTTTTTCAAACAAACTTCATCCAAATCAGCATCAAGAGTCCAGGCGTACAATAAACTCATACAAAGCTTTGCAACATCCAGATAAAGATTGGATCCCGTCTGCCATGCAATTTTTGTTACTGCTATACGAGGATCTGACTGTTGTTTACCCATCAGTATTGTTGATAATGATTTGTTTTCAACATTTTCACTTGATGACAATTCATTTTCAAGTATTAAAAGACCCGCTGAAATAACTACTCATAACATAAACATGCAGATAAGATTCGAGAACTTGATAAATGATGGCAAAATTTGTGAATAAAATTAGAAATGTAGAAATTACAAAATACCGATCAAAGAGTCAATGTTGAAAAATACAAGATGTGGTGAGTTAGGAGCTTTAGCCATAGCCTGGATGTTCATTGGAGGTGGCAACTCGAGAACTTTTTCAACTGTACTTGTAACTTTTCCATCTCGATTACCAGTTGCAATTTGTTTCATCTGTAATCCTTCGATTAAAGATAAGTTTAAAATAATCTTATTGAAAGATATGAAAACATCCAAACGTTTACAAAGCATGTCCATAATCATAAATTTCTGGATATTTTAAGTAAAACACAATGATATGACGTTTTAGCAATTCCTCTCAATTGGTTATATATTTCAAGTACAGAAGCGAGATCAAACTTTGAATCCTCAAGGAAACATACCGCAAGTATGTTTTTGTTTCTCAAAGCACGAAACATTTGGACGGCTTGTGAAGCGCCAGCTTCATCGTCTATCTCAGCCACACCAACTTGTTCACTGCAAGCTAGCAGAATTTCTTCCGCCATTTGACCGTTAACAATTCTTTCCAAGCACGCTGAAAGATAACGAAAGTCTTCCGAATGTTTAGTTTAAAAAAAATTATTTAAAGAGAAAACTTGTCTTTTTTAAGCTTATATTGCAAACATATAAACCAAAAATTTATACTTACTAGAGACAACATTCTAAGCATGACTTTCTCGATGAGTTTTTACACTTCCTTCATTTAAAAAAAAATTTAGTGTGAAATGAGATACTGTAAACAATTCTGACTAATAATTACTGGCATTCTAATCTAACTATAGATGAGAAACACAAACCGGTATCCATTTGCCAGACATAAACAGTTTCATCCTCACATTTCAATAGCAGGAAATTATCCAGTGGTCGCCATTTTACATCCACTATTGGAAATAATTGTCGACTTGCCAACAGAAGACATTTATTTTCTTTCAAAGATAAAAGAGCGGCTGAATTATCTCCAGCTACTGAACAAATTGTATGGAGGACTCTTGGCTGAAACAACGGTTTGAAATATATGGATGCCATACTACAAAACACATCACTGAGAAATGTGCCAGTAACATACATTGCATGTTTCCGGAGGAATAAGCATGCGAAGGATTGGACCGCCTTGCACACAAAACCGATACAATCTTGATCCAGTATTCAAATTCCAAGTTATGACAGAAAAGTCACTGGATCCAGACAAGAGTATCTGCTGATCATATCGCGAATGTTCTTCATGTGGATATAGAAAACATGTTACAGCAGCAGTATGACCATACAAATGCCGACAACTGAGCTCTGCAATATAGCTTCACTGTCGGTGGATGGACTTCTTAAAAACAATCAGATCGCAAAACCATACTTTATGTAACAAATAGGAGCAAATAAAAACCTTCGCTTTTGGTTAGCAATTGTTTTGAAATGGCGTCGCAACCGTACATAAGAATTATAGTCCCATCTCCACGTCCAATAAGAAGGCGTCCTTGGCCACTAACATAATGCGTAGCTGTAACCTCACAATCATCCTAAACTATATCAGGTTACTATATCTTTGCTAACTACTCTCGAAATTCGCAGTAATAGTTGTCCACATACTTCATCATCATATATGGATGGCGGCAAGTTTTTCAAGCCATCCCATTGACATCTAATGCTTGTTTCCAGCCTGGGTTGCTCAAATATTACTTGATGTTCTGATTGTATCGGTAAAACTTTATCTAATTCCCATAGGATTATATTGCTCTCAGTATCGGCTCGCCAAACAAGATAAGGAGCTGAGATGCAAAATACCATGTGCGCTGACCGCTGAAAATGGATCCATAATAAAAATGAAAATCATATAATGTTCTGATATGGGATAGCAATATAAATGTCGTTGTAAAAGTCGTCCCAATAAATAAAAGAGAAAAAAATGTTATGAAACTTGCGGAAAGTTATCCGAGTCGGAAATTTATATTCAAATTTTGTGAAGTATTTACTGATTGTCTGTAAAAAGTCACCAACCACATTATTAATTGATTTATTCTGCAAAATCATCAGCAGTGCTGGGTCATGTCTTTCCATCACACTTTCTGAGCCACTACCACAAGAAAGCAATCTAAATCAAAAACAAAAAGGCTTTTTTTTGAAACTGCCAAAAAATTCGAGAAGGAAATCTATCCTACTATACTTCATAGGTGTCCTATGTCACATTTATTAACATAAAACTCACGAACGTGGAAGTTGATAAATATATACACAGCCATCTGCACAGGCTACTGCAGATCGTTCATCAGATAATAATTTTCCGTCACAGATTTGTTCTTCAGAAAAATATACTATCAAACGATTAAGATCATCTAATTGAAATATCTGAAAATGGCATGCATGGATAAAAAAAGATATAAACAGCTACAGTAATGAAAACAGAGAAATGTGCGAAATAATGAAATAATGTTATGTCAGTGACTAAGATCACCTATTTGTCAATACGATATAACCTTGAACGGAAATATCCCTTCTTCCCTTTAGCATTGTTGTTCACTATTACGCAGTATATTTTTTTATTGGATTTCGTAACTTACAATTACTTCTTTCATTTCAAATTTAATTCTGTAAGAACGCACTTGCCATGATCCAGAATTAAATACCAGAAATATGGAAGGTGAAGAGGGATGCCAAGACATAGAACAAACTTCATTTATCTCCATATTCCTTGATTCTGCTTCATAGATAGGTAATTCCTGCAAATAATCACTCGTTAAAAAAAGCATTCTTGGTTGGTAGAAAACAAAAACAGGATCTATCAATAAATGAATTCTCGTTCAGATGGTCAAATGCTCAACGTCTTAGTTGGAAAGACACAATGATTTTTTTAAAAAATATCTCTATTTTTTCTATTTATTTTAGGAAAAATATTACTGATTTAAAAGACAACAAACTAACCTTTTTATCTAAGTCAAGCAGAACCCAAACCTTTACCATGCCACATGTCGTAATGCCTAATACTGCATCTGAAAAAAATGATTAAAATAAAGAAGACCGATAGATAATTTAAAAACAAAGTCACTGCTTTTACTATTCAGCAACTTTCTTATTATTAAATCATGAGAAACATTAGTACAAAACATAAAATATGGCGACATGCCCTGTATCTGCTACCTAATTCATTTAAAGAGAGCTATCATTGGTTTTATTCTGGTAAATTCAGCAACCATTCTCCAACAAAATCATAAAACTCACTGATTTCCTCTATTTGACCATGATAATTCAAACAAATATATTTTAATTATTCAGCTGAGAACAATTGAAACTTAATGCAAACAAATAACTATCAGGAGGACTGCAGTCTAACCTACTGAACTTTCTGAATGATATCATTATCTATCGTTCATAATTCTAATTCAGAAGACATGAAATGAGAATTAGATATTTCAAGTAAAATGAGTATGGTATAGTGATCATACTTTAACAATACGGAGAAAACACGGTTTAAAAGCTGGAATAATCCTCACTATGTGAAGTGGTATACTATAAACGTTCATACCCTGTTTGCTTGGATGACTGATAATAGTGAAAGCAGCTACCCAATCTGGCTCTACTCGTGAATTCAAAGTGAAAAGTATATTCATATCCTGTGGATCAATCACCACCACTTCAGCGTAATCTCCTATACAGTACAACCCGCATAAGTTAAAGGAACTTTTGGTCATATGCTGAAATATTCATATATAACATTTGTAGTTTATCTAATTTATACAAATAAAGATAAACAGAATTGGTACATATTACACTCACAAGAAAAAAATCTTCCGTTTAAGGAAAGCTGAAAAAAAGTGATCGATTCAGGATGACGGATGGAAGAAGACTAATACGATGATAATTCTAACTTGTAAGTATTCTGGAAGAAGTGATGAAGAAATACTAACGTAAGGGACAATTTGTCGATGCACATGAGCCATAAAGATATTATCAATAGTACGCCCATCTGCGCTATCCCACAACGTCAACTGGCCGTCTGCGGAAGCACTCACGAATCTTCTGAAACTGACTGCGCATATTATATAAATCCTAATTTCATGTCTATGCTATTGTGCTTCAATCAAAGAGTACAACATGCATCAATATCGAATAATTCTAGGAGAAAAACACATTCATTTTTCGACAGTCTTCGAAATTATTACGTCAAATTTTGTGTGGTATCTGTTGCTGATAAAGCTGTTATCGGAGCTTCATGTCCAAGCAACATCATTTGAGCCTGCAAATTCCCGTCACATTTTTCCCATAGTATCAAGGTACCATCATCAGCTCCTGAAATGCATGCTTTCGATATCTTAATTTTCATCACTTTTACGGATGATCCTTTGAAGCTGAACGGTTTTCATGGATTGTCCATCTGAATTTCACAGTATAATGCATTGTTGAATTTGTCCGGTATTTTTACCTGTGATGATAATTGTGCCGTTTTTAAAACATTGCAAGCAGTTAATGCGATGTTTCGGTGGCTTTCTACCCCAAAGAGCAACTGCAACTGCCAAACCTGATTGTGGTGTTGCTGTCATATTCTGGAATGGCGTCTATTTACTCTTTTTAATCTGCATATTTGCAAATATAAAGGCTGTGGACATTTAAATGGATGTATAGCATTATACAAGTTACTATGAATTCATGGCGAGTTCACATACATCAGAAATATATTAGGCACAAGACAACACAAAACACTTTAACATCAACATATACGTGCAGTAGCACGGAAGCATATATAATAGACCTTACTTCACCCCCAGCGTTCCAATCGCATCTTGCAAAAAAGCATGTGTTCTTCCAGATAGCACGGTCTGTTGCATATAACGATTATGCGACACGTCCGTATTCAAGGGAATGAGATGAAAGTTAAGGATAAGGAAGAAGTGTTGTGTATCAGAGAATGAAAGACTGAAGACTGAGAGAAAAAACTGTGGAACAGTTATAAGAAACATTTAGAAAATGAGAGCAATTTAGCATTCTTTGACTTGTAAAATTATGAGAGGATGGGTCATTAAGAGAGAGGCCCTTCGGGTATGGCGTGAGTGCTTTTAGTTGACTGAATTGCGGAACCATGAAGTTTTCAAGTTTCTAAACCGGAAGTGATAATTTGAATGAGGTCGGCTTAAGCAAAAAGCTAAGAAGGCTCTTAGTGACTGGGAATAGTTGGAATTTGTTGACATTGCTTTCAAAAATTTTGCTTTGCATACTTAATTTAAACTGATTTCATTTATTTTGCAGAGGATTTACACAAAGAGGAGTGTTGGACAAATATAGCGATGGAGGTATCCAGCGAGAAGCAAGCCATCCCAATTGCTGATTTAGGTGTCGACCAGCTTACTTATTTTCAGCGACAAATCGACCAGGAAATTTCTTTTCTCACCGAATCCCTAAAGGTTGCGTTTTTTTGATATTTTGCTTCATTTTCCAATGCAACAATGTTTTGGTAGATGACTTTTGATAACATTAAAAAAAAACTGTCAGTAAGGACAGAGGACGCTTATCTGAAGCAACCAACATACCGAAAGTTATTGGTAATGTTGGTTAGGGATTTTTTTTTGAAGCTTTCTAAAGAAATTATTGCTGCTTGGTAGGATTGCAGATTTATTCGTGACGATTTTAGGAACTGAAGATTTTCGAATCGAAATTTATCGCAAGTGAAGAATCAGTAATGAACGCAGCCAAAGTTTCTAGTGATGGCGAAATTTTGGTGCCGTTGACAGAATCGGCAAGTTTGCTTTTTCTCGTTTCCATAACTTCTAGTAACTTCTGATGAGCACCGAAAAGGCCACCAGATATTAATATGTATTGTTTCTCCGCTTTGTTGCAGACACTTATAGTCCTTAAGTTTTCAGATGTATATTCCTGCAAAAATAGCTGATCCAAAGAATCATTTGATTGAAATCGGTACAGGATATTTTGTGGAAATGAGTACAGAAAAAGCGGTAGATTACTTTAGGCGGAAGCAAACTTTCTTGAAAAAGCAGGTAAATTTTTGTTGAATGATTTTGGGAGTTATTTTTTGTTTTCTCAATGATTCATTGTGAAAACATAGGGAAGTAGCTTCAGTTCATATATAACAGACGCTCAATGATATTGAAAAGATGCAGCGCTCTACGTTCATAAGTGCAGCTGCTCAGAATCTGGATTTTCTATATAAACACAGTCTCAGACTTTTAATTACTTTTAAGTGTTCGGAAGATACTGTAACAATTTTTTAATGTTAATTTAGATGGAAGTGATAGAGGGAGTACTACCCGAGAAATATCGAGCTAGAAATGCCATTGTTGACAATCTGCAAAAGAAAATAAATGTGTATTGTTCTCAGGTTCAAATGAATAATATGAATATTAAAAAGTAAAAGTGATCTCTTGCTTTCATGTCATTTTTGTACATAGTGACGACATCAGTAAATTTCTGAATTTCTAGTCACTGATGCAAGTGACATGAGTCTTATTCTTTTTTCTTCATTTCCAATGTAATTTGTTTTTTGTTTCATCTCCTTTGCTTTTTTATTTTATTCTACTGTCATTCAATAAAAGTCATGTGACATCGTTACTGTATGTTGCTTCAAATACGTTATGTCGAGATACCTTGTTCTTTTGTAAAAAAAATTATTACTTCTAGCCATTAACAGTACTTGACGTTTTGCTATCAACTACGTGGAAATGGGAGCCTTACTGTTTCGATCTTCGAATTATTTGCTATCAATGCAAGAAACAAATTAAAATTAAAGATTCAGGTACATCATTTGGTAGAGATCAAATATATGAATGAGGGTTGAACCGCTTTCGAATTGTGAGAAGACATTCTTTTTCAACTCATTTAAACACAATGTGGTAAGTATTAGCGATTGCTGGTAATGATCCAGTGATTATCATCGAAGGTCGGTATTCTTTTTAGCCGGCTTAGGAAATGTAAGATGTTCAATCCGTTAATATGTAAAAGCTTGGAAAGTGCAAGAAAAAGATGTATTCAACCCGTTGATATGTAGATGCAAGTAAATATATTACATAAGAGAGTTTGCGTAAAAACTTGGCAACATTGTGGGAGTTTAAAAGATATTAGATCATTTAGTCAAAATGAGCATGAATGTGTCTGTGGTTCCAGCGAATTGATGGGCGTAAATGTGACGAGTTTCGAGAAGTGAAAGTTATTGTTGGTTCTGAGCTTGGTAGTTGTCTTGTGATGCTTGGAGAAACGAAGTAAGTTCATTTATTGAAGATAACTTTATCTCTAAAGAGATTTAAACATTATAAAAGGATGATAATCTCGGACTCGAAAAGTTTTCCTCTAACAGATTTTAGTAATAGCTTTATTCGTAAATTCATCAACATTTTCCAGAATATCGGCACAAGTGAGCTGTTCGCTTGTAGAGCCTTCAACTACCAGAGGTAATATGGGTACGGTTGATGTCCAAGTGAATATGTCACCTATGGCTTCTCCTGATTATGAAGATGGCCGCCTTGGTTTGAAAGGCCTTGAATTAATGCGAATTCTTGAATTGTTATATCGTAACTGTGGTGTTGTTGATCTCGAATCTCTGTGTCTAAGAACATTTAAACAGGTGTTTAGCTATTATTCAGACACTTTGAGTACACTGAAATTGTGAGCTATTTGTAAAGTTTTCTTGCAAAGCAATTGATAATTCTATGAAATTCTTTGGCACACATTTTTCTAAAATCATGTCAATTTGTCCATTTCCAGGTCTGGCAGATACGCATTGATGTTCATGTATTGGCTTCAGATGGGTCGTTAGTGGACTGTGCATGCATCGCATCCTTAACTGCTCTTGCCCATTTTCGAAGACCCGACGTCTCTGTGCTTCCTGATTCCATCATTATTGCAAGCATTTTTTATCATTATACATGAATTGGTGTCCCTTCATACCTTATCATTCAGATTCCTGAGGAAACACCAATTCGTTGCAACAATTGCGAGACCATTAATTGTTATCTGCATTTTGAGGTATGAAGCAAAAATGATAAAATGAATTTATCTTACTGTTTTCAGCACGGTAACGATGAAAAAATACCGATATCACTCAATATATACCACATGCCGATCTGTGTAACATTTGGCATAATTTCAGACGGGTAACTTTACGAACAGCAAATGTGTCTACAGAAGTTATTTTAGCATTGTTGTTAGTAGTCTCATTTGTTACTTTTTTATTTGCTCTTACTCCTATCCTAACGCATTTCAGTCAAAACATAATTGATCCGACCGATAAAGAGGAGCAGTGTCTAAGAGGGTCGCTTATTGTAGCTGCAAATAAAAGGCATGAGATTTGCGCATTGCATCAATCAGGAAATTTCTTGCTCAGTGAACAGTTGGTATGACAACAGTTTCATTATTAATGGTGTTAATGAAAATACCATTTAAGAGTGCAAGTTTAAATAGATTTGTCAATAAGTTACAGATTGTGCAGTGTGTTGATCGAGCAATACAAAGAGCTATTGATGTATCAGAGCTGATAAATTCGGTCATCGCAGATGATAATTTGAAAAGGTTTCTTCTACACTCTGTAATATTTTTTTGATTTGTGCTTACTTTTTCTTTATCTTCTAAATCTAATGGAAAATTTTTAGATCGAATCGACAGCAAGTAAATGGATTTAGCGAACTTATAAAGTTAAATGTGCTTACATCACATCGATGCGAACCCAATGAACTTATTGCCCCTGCAGTGAAAATTGATGCATTAGGAAGTATTCCTAGCATAGAAGAGATCGTTACAATTGGTGTAAGCTGTGATCCATCATTCATTAAAAGCCGAGGCATTTTCAGAGCAATGCATAAAATTTGCTGGAAATTATTGATTTTAGGATAACCAAATGCAGATTGATAGTGACAGTAAAGTGACAAGACAAAGGAACGACGAAGATATTAAACTTGTGGAACAAGTCCAAAGTATTACCTCTTTAAATGAATCAAAAAGACAAGAAAATGTAAGATTTGGGACTTCTTTATGTGTTCTAATTTAATTACTACTTTTACCTTTTTTAGGATAGCCTTTTTTCAGTTCTGTGGAATTTTTTATTTTAGCATACTAAAAAAGATAAAAGTTGGCTGCTATGTTTCCTGATGGTCTCTCTCTTCAGAGCTTGGAAAATCTTCCACGTAGCAACACTCATAACTGTACCAGTGAAATATATAATAGTAAACCTTAGTGAATATTGGAGTAGCCATATTAACTATCTATAAACACATATGATCTATGAGTTGTATTCGCACCTTTTCACACGCTATTATTCAACCTTTTTATTGTAAATTATTGAGATATTCCTTTCAGAAGAATCCAAGAGATCTTGAAGAAGTAGACGAGCTTTTACAAGGCATTGAAGAAGAATATGGATTATCTGGCTGACTGGTTAGGAAAGATGATTTCTTTATTGAATGAAAACTGATCTATATAAAAATAATGAAAATGTGAAATGTATAACAAAGACTGTGTAACAAACAATATGGACAAGCTAAATATAATTCAAGGAATACAGAAATAATTTACTAGCATCACAGAGCAGTAGAATGAAAGTGACTTCTCATACAGATAAGTTGCTCACCTCCTATATCTTATCAGTGCAATGCATAGTTAAATTTCCAATAAGATTTAATACATTGGACATTATAGCACACGGAAATTACTGCAAACATATAAAAAAAATTTCGAATTTTGAGAATTCAGAGTTCATAACTGATTATTGAATTAAGTTCATCCTTCGATTATACAAACGCAATTTAATGATCAATTACGAACTCTGAATTTTCAAGATTCGAGGCCAATTCTTTTGTCTATATGTCTGAAGTTTGTGGCAAATGACTGTCGATTTGTTGGTGAGATGATTTGGTTAAGAGGCATTCATAAAAGCATGATAAGAATGGTACTGCAAAGTTCACTGCTCTTCCCAAATTCTAGAACAAATATCAACGACACAACTAAAGCATCATAATATTATCCGAAAAAAGAACAAGAAGCAAGAGGTAACATTTTTTGGCGTATGCACAAAGTATGACGCGTGATTCTAATTCTCACAAAAGTAATGGAAGGATATGAAATGAAACATGAAAATAGTTGCTGCTGATAACTTTTTATATTTCATGCACTACATCGTCATCATCTGAATCGAGAGCCAAAAGCGTTTTCCATTCAGCTCGAAAGCCTCTCTGGTGAAAAGTTATACCACTTCCACGTCTTAAAATAAAATTTAATTCCAAACTACATTTTTCTTACGTAGTGAAATGAACTGAGCAGGAGAAGGCGTGACAAGGTTTGCAAGGTGGGGCATTTAGCCTCATCGTAATACTTGTTACTCGATGAAAATAACAATCGTGCAAAAAAATATCACTGAAAATACCTTTTTTGCAACCAGAAAAAAAATCCAGCAAACGCATTTAATTGGGAGCTGTTTGGTGTATGTATATCTATGACTATTTGTTATAAACCTTACCCGTGCTACGCCGACAGTGCGATTGTTGTCTTGCCCTAGAACCCACCAGGTATTGTACGCCATCACCGCAACTGAAGTTCAACTAATATCACTTCGTAAAAACAGTATGGGACTAAGTCGTTAGAAACAAAAACATTTTAGACTTTATAAGATTCAATCTACTAAACGAAAGCATAGAAATAATACTAACGATGAAAATATGGGCATGAACCAGAAAAGGTATTTATCACCAAAAACTTGTCTGAAGTTACGTTGTATGCCAAGATTAAAGCCATTTTTATCAATACCATAAATGAATACGGGAGGTCGAAATGA
>UPTC01001505.1:699-15267 GCA_900537255.1 Acanthocheilonema viteae
GGGGGGGGTGAGAATGGATAATGATGGTGTGTTATGATGTCGACATTTTCAGTAGCAACTGGTGATCCGTCCAAACAAATGTCCACTACTAACATTCAACTATTGGTCATCAATGCTATCTTATTGATAAGATTTACTCATGCTGAGCTTACATTGAATAATCAGAAACTGGAATGGATTATTGGTTCTTGGCGATCAGAATTCTCCGGAAAGGTTTTATCAATCATTTGAAGTTTTTTTTTTTTTTTTCCTCTCTCTCTCTTTTTAAATATTTTCACATGGTACTATTTGGATGATTTTATTACTTCGCATACAGCATTTATATCAGCACATACATACATCACAATCATTTTAACCTCATTAAAAATATCTTGATTGATACATTTCTGGTTTTCTTTAGGTGTTCTGGCCAACAGTACCGACAATGACATTTGGTGAAGAGTTAATTATTGCAGAAGCACCACTTGCTAAATCTGTTAATATACAATTTTTGAATTTTAGGTTAGTTTTGAAATACAGTAATTTAAAAATTTTGCATACCCTATTTAAATATAATTTAGTTTAATGATTATCAGTAGTTTGCTTTTAGAAGTAACAAGTGCGTTGACACTATCATAAACGAACTTTTAATAAATATACTATGATTTTTTTTTTTTCTTAGAGTTTATCTTTCATGAAATATTTCATAGAAAATTTTTTAACATTTTGATTGGTAACTTTATAAAATTTAAAAATTCATAACTGACATATGGATTTTAATTCATTTAATTTGTAAAATTTGAATGATGTGACAATAAGAGCTATTGCATATCATTATTATCATATTATGTCACTAATAATTGTTTAAGCTTTTGATCCTTTTGGCTCTTACACCTATGAAGTAAAATTACGGAAAACTTTATAAAATTTTGTCATTTCTATAAACATATTAAAATTGTAATTTTTAACTGCACAAATTTCTTACTTTGCCAATACTTGCATATTCGTTAATAGAATGCCATTTATCAATGATAGCTCATCTTTCATGAAATATTTCATAGAAAATATTTTAATATTTTGATTGGTAATTTTATAAAATTCAAATAATTTTGTTGAATTCAGAAATTCATAACTAAATTTCAACTCATCCAATTTGTAAAATTTGAATGCTGTAAAAATTGAGCTGGCTGAATTTTTCAGTAGGGTTTGTGTGATTGCTGCATTAATAAACCTTTTTTCTTTTTTTTTTGGTTCAATTAAACCAAATGATTCATTTCGCCGAAATGGTTAATTAGCGTTTAGTGACTTTTTTTTCCTGCTGTATTGAAAAAATTTTTGTGACTATTTCGATGATTTTTTTCCTTATCATACGTTTATTTCTGCTCTAAAAATTCAACATGTTGATGAAATTGATGATACCTGACGTTTTTTTTAGTTATCATTGATATAACCTCTTTGACCTTGTCTACTTATCATTGGTCTTTTAAGTGATAGTGTCTGTTTGTGCTGTTTGATCGTTCAAGAATCTACGAATCATATCGTCTTACAATATGACTAATTGAATCGTTTATAAAAGCCTGAGAAGAAATTAAAAATGAAAATGTTGATTGATTGACCTTTTTTTTTGGATAAATATAGAAGGTTAAAGTTCCTTTTTTACTAAATTTATGCATTTTATACTTTAAGATTTACCAAATATAACCCAAATAAATTTGAAATTTTGACTAAACATCAATCATTGCCTTAAAAAGATTTGAGACCAACATCAATGATTTATTAACACAAAATCAAAATGACGAATTAGATCGAATCGAATCGAATTTAATCCAGTCTTTCAACATTTATATTCATTTTTACCATTTCTATTCCGTTCCAGCGATCATTTTTCATCGATCATTTTCATCCAACATATTTATTTAATTATATCTGATGATAATACTTTATATTTACCATCATTTATAATTGTGCTGTAATTTTTTTTTCAAAATATATCAAAAATTTTTGATTGTTTTTTTTTAACCCTTTTTTTTTCCCTTTTGGCCTTCTTGTTATTCATTCTTGAAAAAAGACCTTAATAGTGTATTATACAGTAATATTTTTATTTCTTTTGCTTTTTTTTTCCTTCCTAAATGATTAATTTTAATTTTTTTCACAGCAATAATTACTTGATAATCGATAAATGTGAGCAAAGAACATAATTGCAAAAAATTTGTAAAATTTATGAAAATTTCTTTTCTTTTGTTTGTATCTTTTCATTTGATAATTAATTTTCAGTTTTTTTTTTTGTTCTTTTTTTAAGTGCACGTGCATGGTCGCATACAACCAAGGATCATTTT
Organism: Acanthocheilonema viteae; assembly: GCA_900537255.1. Taxonomy (NCBI): domain Eukaryota; kingdom Metazoa; phylum Nematoda; class Chromadorea; order Rhabditida; family Onchocercidae; genus Acanthocheilonema; species Acanthocheilonema viteae. The sequence continues at coordinate 3,015 of UPTC01001505.1, forward strand.
CATGATGAATGGGGATTTATTACTGTGGATCCATTTGGAAATGCTACACTGATGACAGCGGGGAATAACGGTCATCAAATTCTTTTATAAATTGTTCATTTCAAACAATTAAGAAACATAAAGAGAGAGAGAGAAAGAGAAAAGAAGGAAAGAGTGCATGTTATTTGTACTTCTAATACAAAAAAAAAAGAAACAAAATATATTTATATATTGTTTACTATTTAATGTAATTTTTATTTCCACTTCAAATTTATAATAGCGATTTGAAATTTATAACATATAGGATTTACAACTTATGAAGTGGGAGAAGTTGCACCAAACAAGATGATTTTAACACTGAAAGATATCGGAAGGATTTCATTCTCCAGGGATCTTCCAGTTGAAGATGTAAGTCCCATAACTATCAATTTTTCAAATTGTTTACTTTCATTTTTTTTCTTAGAAGTTAGTTATAGTTATTATGAGGAATAGAATTACTTCATGAAACAAATTTTGAATATTTATGGACATTTTTATTACATTTAATAATTTATGTATAAAGTTATAAAGATAAAAAAAAAGAAATAAGAAAAAAAAGGAGAAAAATCTACAAATTATGTACGCAAAAATTGATGTTTTAAATTTATTCTAATTTTGTTTCAAATAAAATTTTTAAATAGCCAATTATGCAATACAATTAATCGAAATTAAAATTCCATGAATTATTAAATAATAGTTACGACGAACCTTCATCAAGCATGACGATCAATATTTGGAGCAAATAATTGAAATGCGAACAGCGACACATCCAACACATGGATATTTGGAGCATACTCGAGTGATCTATACAAAACAGAAGAAATAAAATAAATTCCAAAATTAATGTAATTCTCTAATTATGCGAATAAAATATTTTTTTCAAATTATTTGATCTTATTCATTCTTTTGTTGTAAAAAAAAAAAAAAACAAATATAATAATAAATTATCCCTTCCTTCTTTTTTTATTTCATTTTCGGTTAATCCATTTTTAGAAATGTTATTCAATATTTAATCTATTAGTGAAAAATAGCAAAAATTTCGATATATATTTTTAGATTTTATTCAATTCCAACAAATAAATCTTAAAATTAAAGAAAAAAAGGAGAAAGAAATATATGTGTCAAGGTGTTAATTTAAATTTAAAAGAAAAATTAAAAAAGAAAAAGAAAAAAAAACTTTATGAAATTAATTTCTTTCATCTATCTCTTACACACATACAATCATCTTGATCAATAATATTGTCAGAAAAATATCTGGAAAAAATGCAATCAAATTTCATTTTCATATTTCCTTCCCTTCTTCCTGTCTTTTTTTTTTTTTTTAAATCAAATGTTATTAGTTTATCTTAAACATGTTTTCTTCTTGATGGAAAATGAATATTAGTGGGATAAGATTGTTGATGTTTCTTCAATTGTTGAAGCTAAAATTCAGTGCTTGCAAATATTTCCATTCTAGAATTGATCATTTTCATTCAAATATTGATCGTCCCTTTAAGGATGCTTTTCTAACGATAAGTGCTTTGCGGAAATTGGTATTGATTTAGGGCGTTTTCATCATTTACATTTTTATTCATTCATCGTTAGACATTTTCTTCACTTACTTTTACTATGCTTCAACGAATAATAAACCAAACTTTCCTTCTTTACATATTGTTTAAAAGAAAAAAAAAAGAAGGGAAAAAATGTAAATGACGTGATCTGATTTTTTAGAATTTCCAATATAGCAAAAAAAAAAAAAAGAAATGAAATTCCAAATTTGTATGAGTGATTTGAATCATTTGTGAAGAATTTTTGGGGGAAATTTTTTAAATTATGACAAGAAAATAAAGGGAAAAAAAGGTGCTGTCTTCATTTATCGACGAATATTTACGAATAAAATCTCTAGCAATAATTTGTAGTGATATTTTGCTATATTTTCTAAGAATATTGTGATAATTTATAGAAAAATTTTTATAATTTGTAAATACCTTCATTTGACAAAGTTATAAAACTTATTTTTATTTATTTTCTTTTATTTTGCAAATTGTTTAAGCATACAATAATCAATAAGTGCTTATCTTTGATTCTTGAATTAAAATTATCCATATACTTTCATTGAATATTAAATACTTATTGATTTGTTTTAGTCAATTTGACGTACTTGTTTGCTACTTTTGTTTATTTCGCCTTATCTAACAATAACATTATCACACAATGAATAAAATGATTATTCTCAATATATCCTATTATTTATGGTAAGCTCTTGATGATTTCTTTCCTCCCTATCATTCAATCCATTTCTTGCAAACTTTTTTGTTTATTTGTTTACACAACAAATATATACAATAATATAAATTATATAGCTGTTACTAATGCTGGTTGATTGAAACGATGACTTTAATGGGAGTATTTTGCCTATAAGGGCTGAATATCGAAAAGGGTAAGGTGGCAATAAATCGGACAGCGTCACGTTGTGCTGGCGGCACTTGGCCTTGATTGCAGTGGAAATTTGGGGAATTCTCGGGTAGCACTCCGAGAGTTTGGGACATCAAATTGCATAGTTAGTTGTCCTTTTTTTCAAATATGAAGGTTTTGAATTAGTCCAAATTTGTGCACTATGTGTGTGATGAAATTTGCTGAAAAGTTTAATTGATTCTAACTAATTTATGCAATTATTTATTTCATTTTTTTTTCCTTCAGAAATAGAGGAGATTAGAAGTTTTCGACTTTTTTGAAAATCTGAGTATTCCTTTTATATTTTCCATTTTTTTTTGCTAGGAAGAAATCAGCGGAAGAAAGTGAAAATTAATAAATATTGGCTGTTTTGTATAGCAGTCAAAAATGCCTGCCGTGAAAGGGGATGGAATGCGCGGCCTTGCTGTTTTCATCTCGGATATTCGGAATTGTAAAAGTAAAGAGGCAGAACTGAAACGGATTAATCGAGAATTAGCAAATATACGCAGCAAATTTAAAGGTTTTTCTTTAAGTCCTTTTTTTTCTACTTTTAGTTTTTTTTTTGCGTAGAAAAGAAGTGATATTGGTATATTTATTCTTTCAGTAAAAGTTAATTCTATTTCCTCTATTTGTTTCAATGTTCAGTAGCATTTTTTTTCCCACGAAACATTACCATTATTTGTTAACAACTTGGCAAAAGTAGAATATACCAGTAAAATTCTGATGCACCAGCAAAATTCCAACAAGAAAAAGTTACAATCATGTAATTATAACTTCTGTAATAACTGGATAAACTTCTGCAATGTCTGGATGCTTTAACATTGGTCGTTCTGCACAAATTTTAAATTAACTGATTTCGTTCTGCAGGTGATAAAATGATTGATGGTTATCAGAAGAAGAAATATGTTTGTAAGCTTCTATTCATTTTCCTTCTTGGTAATGATATTGATTTTGGCCATATGGAAGCGACTAATTTATTAAGTTCAAATAAATACACTGAGAAACAAATTGTAAGTTCCATTTTTTGTAAGTTGATTAAAAGGAGCCTATCAGGGTGACAATAAGTAGGAAGAAACCTAATTGACTTCAAGTCAGAGACATTCTTACTTTTATTTTGTTTTATAGGACCATCTGTTTGTTTTGTTATTTTTTTGTTTTCTTTTCAGGGTTATCTTTTTATTTCGGTACTAATAAATAATAATTCCGATTTGATCAAATTGATTATTCAATCAATAAAGAATGATCTCCAATCACGCAATCCTGTTCATGTTAATTTGGCATTACAATGCATTTCAAATATTGGTAGTAAGGACATGGCTGAAGCATTTGCTCAGGATTTACCAAAATTGCTGGTTTCCGGGTGAGCGTTTTCTGATATAATTTGAAATTCTGCCGTCGTAATATTTCGAGTCGTACACCTTTTTCGAAAGTGCTACATCCTTTATTGCTTCTGGAAATTCCCCTGTTGATGTGTCGTAACATTGATGTAAATTTAGCGAAACAAAAAAAAAAAATAATAGCATGGATTTAGCATTTCTTTTTAGATTCTCGAACAAAGAGCTATTAATACCGTGGTTATTTTTTACTTTGTTTTAGGGACACAACCGATTTTGTGAAACAAAGCGCAGCATTATGCTTGCTGAAATTGTTCAGGATATGCCCGGATGTTTTACCGCCTAGTGAATTTTCTTCTCGCATTGTTCATCTCTTAAATGACCAGCATTTGGTGATAGTTTCAGTATCTTTGTAGGGATTTCATATTTGCAGTTCTTAGATTTTCATCATAGTCGCGTCTTTCGAAATTTCGGACTTTTTGTTTTTCTTTTTTATGCAGTTTCTTCAGATTTTGCATTCATTTACTTTTGAATTTTAAATTTCAACTGAATTTATTTTTAGGGTGTTGTTACATCAGCTGCCTCTCTAATCGAAGCACTGTCCAAGAAATGGCCTGATGAATATAAAGGATGTATCTCGCTAGCTATTTCAAGGTTAAGTCGAGTAAGGTTTTTATTTTTATTTTTAATGACTTTTCAAACTTAGATCAACTTCAGCCGTCATTTTGTTTCAAAATTATATAATATAATATTAGGGTAATGCACCTATCAGATTATGCAGAAATAGCTATACAACGTTTGGAAAATCCATTGCAGATTGTGACTGCAGGTTACACCGACTTGCAGGACTATACTTATTACTTTGTGCCAGCACCTTGGCTTTGTGTGAAATTATTGAGATTACTACAAAATTATCCACCACCGGGTAAGTTTTTGTTGTAGCTTCATTGAACTTGATGTACTGTTACGTTTGATGGGCTCCGGTGTGGAATAAAATAATCTTATTGATAAATTGTAGAAGACCCAAGCAACAAGTCTCGTTTAATGGAATGTCTAGAAGGAATTTTGAATAAAGCCATGGATGCTCCAAAGTCGAAAAAGGTGCAACACTCGAATGCTAAAAACGCAGTGCTCTTTGAATCAATTGCTCTGATCATCCATATGGATACAGAACCAAGTTTGCTTGTTCGAGCTTGTAATCAACTAGGCACTTTTCTATCTCATCGTGAGACAAATTTGAGGTTATTAAATAATTTTAAATATTGTTTTATTTAGTATATTTAATACCGCAGTTTGATAACTGTAGAGAATTATGAGTACTTAAGATTATTGTAAGTCACCTTCGGAAGATTCATTATCAACATATGCGTCATTTAAACCTTAATAATCCTGTAGGTAGTCTTGGGATTTCCTCATGTGTTTCATGTGTTTTTGTTATTGTTTTCTATCGAAGTTGTTTTTTATCGATTTTCGATAATAGTAATTTTAGGTATCTTGCTTTGGAGTCGATGTGTTTATTGGCAACATCAGAATTTTCACATGAAGCTGTCAAGAGACATCAAGAAACCATCATAAATAGTTTGAAAACTGAAAGAGATGTTTCAGTTCGCCAGCGAGCGGTTGATTTACTGTACGCCATGTGTGATCGGTAGGTCAAACAAATTGAAATTCTTCTAAAAGCGAATTATAATTGTTTGGTGAAGTCTTTGATGATTGTAAAAATTTATGATTGTCAAGTTGTTAATTCTACATACTTTTAGATCAAATGCTGCAGAAATTGTTTTCGAAATGTTATCATATCTTGAAACAGCTGATTATTCAATTCGAGAAGAAATGGTTAGTGCTTTTCGGATTTCCGGATTTATTGGGCAGTATTTGGATATCTTAATTTTTTTTGGTTTAAATGCGTATTTCATCATTGTTTGGTTTTTCCAGGTGCTGAAAGTTGCAATTTTGGCTGAAAAATACGCTACAGATTATACATGGTATGTTGATGTTATCTTAAAGTTGATACGAATTGCTGGTGATTACGTATCCGAAGAGGTTTGGTATCGTGTTATTCAAATTGTTGTCAACAGGGAAGATGTGCAAGGCTATGCAGCTAAAACTGTTTTTGAAGCGTTGCAGGTAATAAATTTGATTGCCATTTGGTCTTGTAAATTCTTGGCGATGTACGAATCGACTGAAATCATTTTGTATATTTGTGTATAAAATAAATATGAATATGATTTGTGCAGGAAACTGGTTTTAGAGACCAGCTTGTCATGAAAACATGGTCAAGGTTGGAGGTTACATACTGGGAGAATTTGGAAACTTAATAGCTGGAGATGCGCGGTCAAGGTTAGTTGCATAAAGTTAAATTTGCATAAAGTGTGCACTTCTCGATAAATGTTGAATTTATTGCATTCTACATTAAAAGTAATTTTGACTCATTTTAGAATTCAAGCAAATACTGAATATTGAAAATGCGTTTTTTAGTTATATTAAGTTTCATCTCTGATGCAGAATTATATTACAGCCCACCAGTTCAGTTTGAACTTTTACACAGCAAGTATCATTTGTGCTCTATTGCAACAAGATCCCTTCTGTTATCAGCTTATGTTAAATTTTGCAATTTGTTTCCAGAAATCAAAGGAATGATTCAGGAGGTAAGCGGGCAGCATTTACAATGTTTGTGGCAATATTTGTATTATGAAGAGTACATATTATATATGTTCTTCAATTTTCAGGTTTTTCGGATGGATCACAATTTGCGTAATCCTGACGCTGAATTACAGCAGCGTGCCGTAGAATATTTGCAGTTATCAAGAGTTGCTTCTCCAGATGTTCTCGCAACAGTAATATATCTCTTTCTGTACCAGTTTCTTTTCATAGATTCATTCATTAGTATTAAATTTACTGATGAATTTTAGATACTGGAAGAAATGCCACCTTTCCCAGAGAAAGAAAGCTCTTTGCTCGCGAAATTGAAAAAATCGAAACCGCATGTCGAAGAGCTTGTGAATCAAGCTGCTGAAAAGAAACATCGTCCAACTGCAATGATGAATCATGCAAGTTCCTTTTTTATATTTTAGATGTATTCATACAGACTACATTTCACTCATTAACATTTTATACGCTTAGATTTTCTTTACTGTTTTGGGAGATTTTGCAGTATGTGAGATTTTACAGGATAAGTAGAAGTCCTATTTTATGTGGCCTCTTATTTCAGGACACAAAGCAAACGTCAGGTCAGTTGCTAGATATCAGTCCTGGTGTGGAATCCAAGGCTTTGGTAGATATATTTAGTTCTCCAACGGCAGCAAACGGTGTACCGTCGACAATGGCTTCAACAAATGGTGAACCTGCTGTAGATAATTATCCAGATGTTTTAAAGTTTGTACTTCGATCAGTTTAAGTTTAAGTTATTTGTTGTGGATTTATAGTGAAAGAAATTTTATTAAATGCGATTTATCTATCGAAGAAATAAATCAGTTTGCTTTGCATTACAGGTTTGCGACAAAAAACAGCGGTGTTCTTTACGAAGATTCAACGATCCAGATTGGATACAAATTAGAAACTCGGGCTAACCTTGCACGCTTAGGAATGTTTTATGGCAATAAAACGAATTATTCATTTACTGATTTTAGTCCAAGCCTGTTTTGCTCCGGAATTCTGAGTAGTCAACTGATTGCACAGGTATTATTGATTTAATAGCTTTGTCGTGGTGAATTTAGTAATTTTGAAAATTGTATGTATTAGAATCTCTTCACAGTGTGAGTCATACTACAAAAGTATAACGAATACTATGGAAATTGCTTTTTGATAACAAGATGTATTTTCCACTGAAAGGAAGTTCTTATTGCAGTGCAAAGCAGTAGATAGTACCATCACAGGTGGATCACAAGTGCAACAGTTGATCAATTTTGTATGTGAGCAAGAATTTCATCGTTGTCCTCTTCTTCACCTCATTTTCACTTTTTAGTAAGTTTTAATTCAGTAGAACTTATGTGAAACTTTTTATGTTACACATGTTCGAGTTTAGTCATTGCTTACTGATCCAGTGTTGGTAGACGTTTTTGAAATTTTCATGTCAAAATTAGGTCACAATCATTTGGCTTTTAAATGTATAATATTCAGGAAGTGCCAACACATCAATGTTGAAATTTTCTAGAAGCTAGATTTTATTTTATTTTAATATAGTTTTACTCCCATTGCTGAATAAGTGTCAGTTTCAGTGATGTTAACAATAGGCAGCAGTCTTTTGATAAGACTTTTGCACTTCCCATTTTCATCAACAAATTTTTTGAACCAACTGATATGTCCTCAGAACAGTTTTTTACTCGCTGGAAGCAACTTTCTCAGTATGTCACTTATTTTATTGTTCCATTATGTGTATTTATTTTTGTCATTGGTTACCTTATCAAAAAATAAAAAAGACGTAAACAACATTATTTATAGATCAACTCAAGAGAATCAAAAAATATTTCCTGCAAAATTACCGATAGATCGAGAACAAATCAGAACAAAGGTAAATTAGCGATGTTATTCGGTTATTTTTCGGTCTTTTAATTTCTTGATGTTTCGATTTTTTAAAGATGCTTAAATTGTCGTCTCCATAACCGTAAAATGTGCTGCCCGAATTACTGATTCTTTTTACTTGCCAAATTCTAAAGCGAAACTCGTTAGAGAATAAAAATTAAAGCGATTGAAAGTCTTACTTTTGGAAATTTCCAAGGTGTATTTGTGACTGAGATAGTGATAGCTAAAAGAATGGTCTTTGAAGCTAAGTGGTTTTGGACCTCGGTTGTTGCAAGAAGTAGATCCAAATCCAGAAAATTACGTTTGTGCTGGAATAGTCAATACGAAAATGCAGCAGATTGGTACCCTTATTCGTTTGGAACCGAATAAACAAGCAAAGGTTATTCGATTTTTTGCTCTTTTAATTTTGATATGGTATTGGCTGCGGAACAATGTGTTAAACCACTTTTAATATAAGATTTTAATTTTACTAGTATTTATTGTCGCCGTATATTTTCTTCCGGTCATATTGATGCATGCTATATTGTCTTTCACTGTGCTATTGACAGTATGTTTGAATCATACCGCATATATTTATAGGCTTAGAGTTGTAACAGTCATATAGCAAACAGTTATTACGATTTACAAATAGGCATAAAAATGTGGACAGGCATGCTTTGCGTCATTATTCGAATTTTCATGTAATTGCGTTCAAATATCTTGTTTTTGCATGACCTAAACAATCTTGGCTTAGAACCTATGACTAGATATTGTTCTAACAGGCTAAGCAGTGTAATTATATGACTATAAAAGAGAAAAAGAAATGATGAAAAAGGATAAAAATGTGTGCAAGGGAGGAAGAAAGATGATTACTATCGATTCCAAGTTAAGATTTTAGTTTGTTTTACTTCTGAAATCGTAAATTTAATGCAAGACCTAAGAATTAATAAAATAATGTCCCTTATCAGTGTTTCATCATTGGAATATTTACAGATGTATCGACTGACTGTGCGGAGTTCGCGTGATACTGTTGCAAGTCACTTGTGTGATATATTGTCGCAGCAGTTTTGATTTTGTTTAATGATTGTTAACTTGAGCTAACCTCACTGTTTATTTGAATTCGGTTTATATTTATAGGATATTGATAAAAGCAATAGAGCTGAAAAGTTTTTAACAAAATTTTTTTTGTCGTAAACTTTTTGAATTTTCATACATTCATTCATACGTATGTATATAAATACATACCCTCACATATATATACAAATATGTATAGTTGACAGTACATATATAGTCATGTGAATAAGTTTACAGCATTGGTGTGCAAGCATAGTACTGTTTACTTTTTGCTGATTTTCATTTTTTTTTTTCTTTTTGTAAATCTTTTGCATAAGGAATTGTCACAAATTTATTTATCTCTCTTTTCACCTTTTCCTTAATCGATAGCAAATATGTGGGGTTCATTTTTCATTTGTATTATTACTTGTTTATCAGTCATTATTCAGTCATCATTTATTACGAAAAATAATTCATATTGACTTTTGCTATTCTTTTTATCGAAACTCTTTGTTTTAAAATACTGATTGCACATTTCTTCAAAATTGTAGACGGTGATATTAAAACTAAAAGAATGATCAAATGATGTATGAGGTGCTAATTTCATTATTTCATGGTATACGTTGCGATATGTTATGGTATGTTTTGAAATACTGGAAAGTTTTTGCAAATTTGCTAGCGAGAAGTACGAGGTAACATTCGATAGAAATCAGATGCAAAATGTTTGTAGGATTGAGCAATAGTAATTCGAGATAATAACGGCGAATTTATTCAAATATGTAAAAGATCTGTAGCAGTCAAGAATCATCCCTGTTATGGAATTGTATGAATTATGTTTTGACTTGCGGTTATACATTGTAAGTGATAATTAGCATGGTGGATATATTGATTGCTGTTATTTTAGTTGCTTATTGTTCATCCAGTGTTTAAATTATTTAAGCCATAATTTTCTTGATTTTCGTATGCTAGAGATTATGCAATATTTTATTTCTACTGTAGAAAAAGGATGTGTTTTCATTTTTCGAAGATTTCATATATTTCTTGTGATAATTAAAGATTGAACTGTGTTATCATTCCTTGTAATGTGAATATTGCTCTTTCTACTTTCAAATGGCCATTTCGTTACCAAATGCATTTCATTTTAAAGTTGACTAATTTATTTTCACCTACTATAAATGTATCTCTCCCAGATATGCTTAACGAATAAATCATTAGGCATGATTTTTCATACAATTTAACAAAAATTTTTAATGATATATGTAGTGATAATTCAGTTTAGGTTAATTGTTTATGAGCATTTTGGACATACTTGAAATATATATATCAGTTTCTCCTCTCTCTAACATCTACTAAAAGTCACTTCATTTATTATTACAGTTAAGTCTAATTTATTTTATTGAATAAATCTGTGGTAATTATGTTTGTGGGCTAACATTATCAATAATTATTCATGTTCCATCATGGGGGATTATCTACCCTTCGGTTTAAAATTGTCTTATCACTCGTATTACTTAATCCCATTTCACACAACAGAATTATACATCACATATATGTAAGAATCAGTTGAAATGGAATTTTTCAAATGCCTTAAATTTGCATTCTAATTTTATTGATGGTGGATGTGAGGTGAAAAATTTTGTTAAAATGTGAAATTATATCCAACGGAGGATATCGTATGAAAATTGATAATATGAAAGTTTGGAAGGAATGGATCAATTTAGATTGTATTTATGAAGTTTTTAACTAATTATATAAGAATTTGTAGGGATTTGTTGTGTTTTCTTTTGGATTACTTTGAGTTTGTTTTTCTTGTGGGAAAAGGCATATTTAGTAAATACACTCGAATGTAATTGTTCCAGGTATCATTTGAAATTACATTTCAAATGAATATAGATTTAACTGCGTAATCGATTAATCAATAATATCAAATCATTTGCTAATTTCGATCAATAATATTGACCGTATGATTTGAATTAAATTTGTTTCATTGTCCTACCATTATGTATATTTATATCATTCATCTTTTCATCCATTTATCCAGAGTGCTAAAAAGACATTAATAACCTGTTTTGTTGTATTAAAAAAAAATTTGATAAAAAAGGAAAATTGATAAAGTTAAGTAGTAAACCGTTTGAAATTTTTTCCTAAGTTTTGTTGGAATTAAATTTAAGGTTTAGTATGTAATCTTGTTTCCTGGAATGTTTTAACTTTCACATCCATGCTATTGATAACAACTTTTTTTTTATGGGAAGAGAGAGAAGAAAGAGAAAAAGGGAAAAATATGTTTACGAATCAAATGTTTTTATGTTTATGATCTTTAGAACAGGGTTTATAGTATTTTGTAATGTGCAAAATGATCATTAATTGATTTAATCGATTTTCATTCCAGTTAAATGTTTGTTTGTGTGGAAATCTAATAGTTTAACTGATTAATTTCCACAAATATTTATTAACAATGAACTCGATTGTGCCATGGTTTGCACAAGTTCACTGTGGTAATCGTAGTCCCAATAATCAGGATGGTTTTTCAACTAATTCATTATCCAGAATAGCAGGACAAGATTCAGGTAAATTCCTATTAAAAATTACCTGATTACTATAATTTTTTTAAAGAAAAGTTTATCACAAATAGAATTTAAATAAGAAAAAAGAAGAATAGAGTGTATTGTTTAGATTCAGATGCAGATACTCATGATGAATTGGATGGTATCTTTTCTAAAATGAATCCAGTCAGCAAGTTAGCCGGGAAAAATGTAAAGGTAAAAATTTTTCTACGTGTTATTTTTAATTTTTTTCTTCTTAATTAAATTTCAATATTTCAGGAAGGAAGTTTGGAACGAAAACCATTGCTCTCGGAACGAATTCAAACATTGTCAGGTGAAGAAAGCTTGTCACCCAGCGATCGACAAAATCGC
>UPTC01001507.1:0-15245 GCA_900537255.1 Acanthocheilonema viteae
AAATACACTTCTGTTAAGTTGGCCTGTTCACACGCACGGTTCTTCACGTGAAGCTATTGATTCGGAATATCATACATTCACTGGTAAACTTAGCCGATACAGTAAAAATTATAGAAATTTTTGTAATTCAAAGAAATTTTAACATTTTGAACTTTTCCAAAGATTTTTTTTTTGAAAATTTTATTGGATTCTGAAAATTTCTAAATTTACAGATAAATTGCATGTTGGTGTTGCAACAGATATGTGCCTTGTTGTTGCCAAAGATATTGTTAATTTCCCAGTTTCGGCCATTCGTCTTGTTGGAACGATTGATGTGTATTGGATTGTACAAGATGGCGGTTTATGTATACTTATCGCTTACTTATTAATTCAAAGCAAAGTATAGTTGTTTTAAATAAATTTACGTTTGCATTGTTAAAAAGTTATTTATTAAATGAGGCAAAAATTTATGTACTATTGGTTACTGTGATTGGTAATTTTAGAACTTTTTCCAACAAATTTGGTAATGAATATGAAGATATGATAATTTAAAAAATTAGGATCAAACGGTAATTTCTATTAAAAGGTGTGGCGAGGATGCAAACTTCGAGTGATAGCAATTGCGCAAGAAATGGATAATAATACAAAGCTGCAAGCAGATCTTCAAAAATATGTTTATCAGCTAAGGATTGATGCCAGAATAATGGTAAGTCAGGCATATTTCAATTTGAATTTTTTTTGGGTTTATTTTATAATATTTTATTTAGAATGTGAGATATGAAAAAATTTGACATGGAGTTTTAAATTTTAGTTTTTTGATAAAATTTTAACTTTTGATTAAATGAGCTTGACAAATTCTGTTTAATTTTTATTTAATCATTTGGCAAATATTTCTGAATTTCAGCTAATGATTTTAAGGATGAGAATAGAGAGTTTTAATTAACGGAGAAATTCTAGAATTTCGGACTTCGCTTTGAAAATTTTGAATTTCAAAACATTTTAACATTGAAAAAGTCGATTTCCACTAACCTCCATTTTCGTTTTACAATGATTTTATGATATATTGTCAGGTCATAGAACTGTCAGATCCCAAAATTTCAAAGAACGCTTTCGAAAGAACACTTCTTATGGAGGAAAGAACTCGATATATGAATGAAATGTGTGAAATTAAAAGAAAATTAAACAAAGTATCGGTAAGGAACATTATCTCCTATCAATAAAAATTTAGAAATAAAACTTAATTTTAATAAAAATTTGAAACATTCAGCCTTTGGTCTTGGCAGAAATGAAGCAAAATGGTAAGCTGAATAGTGATGATAACGATACAGACAGTGAGACAAGGGGGAAAAATGATGACAAAAGTGGTGATAATGATAATGAGGAAACGCCGACACCGTCGAAAGAAAAAGTATCAGCGATGAAAAAAGCAGTATCATCTTTGGAAAAAATGCCATCAAATCATGATGAAAAGTAACTTCCCATATTTTTGTTTCTAACTAAGCTTTTTTTTTAATTATTAAATTTCATTCAAATTTTAGTTCCCGATTTCTCAGTTATTTACCAGTTTTCACAGTTCTTCTGTCACAACAGCAATTGTAATGGGCTGGAGTGTTCAATGAGTCATCTACAGTTTATTTTTATATAAATCCCTCTGCAACAGGCGAGTGACAATAGCAGAATCGAAGAATGAAATTGTGGAAGAGAATGAGAGCGGTGGTCGCGATAAAAAATTTAGGATGCTCGATAAAAAAAAGGTATATACTAAGCTAAATTAACAAATTGCTCTTTTTAATGTATCTATCAAATTTATGATTAAAATACTATTAAAGTAAATTCTAACTTGCAAATTTTATTAATGAATTATCCACTGAATAAGCTCAAATTTTCTATTGTTTATTATCAAAATGCTGCAGCTTAGCTACTGTAGAATTTTGCAAATCCATCTAAAGTGAACGCTTATTATTTCAGAGTAAAATTAAAGTTTAGTTAATTTCTTAGAAAATTCCAGGTGCGCAAAATGCACACAGCAGTTCGACTGAATGAATTGATTCTTGCAAATTCTGCTGATAGTCAACTAGTGCTGCTCAATTTACCAAAACCTCCTGTTGCTAAAGAAGGTTTGTAACCAACCATAGCAAAGTAAAATAGGCTTACATGAAGGTAGGACCTTCCATCATTTCATAAAGTGTATTTGGAAATAACTTACTTAAAGGTTTTATTAGTTAAAGCTTAGTTAAACTAAATATTTTATTTGCTTCACGTTTATTTTAAAAATATTTCAGGCCTTGATGATTACATGCATTACCTTGAAGTATTGTCTGATAAAATTCCTCGTATTTTATTTATACGAGGAACAGGCAAAGAAGTTATTACGACATATTCTTGATTCTTTTAGTTTTTTTTTCTTTTTGTTACTATACATTTATTTAAAACAAAAAAAAAAATTATCTGACCTTCCTTTCCTCTCGAAAGGTATAAAACTCGAATAATAAGATTCTAAAGATATACATGGATTCTAAAATTCCAACAACGACAGGAATGAAGCTTTTGAAACTCGCTGTGAAGAAATGTCGACTTTACTGTACATAAGCTTTTTATTTTGTATGCAATATTCTTGATATCTTGTATAATTGCTAATTAGCAGATACTAATCCGAAAATGTGTCTAACATTCAATCTTGCATATTTTAATTAAAAAAGATTGTAATCGTCTTGTAACAATTAATTGAAAAACCTTTGTAATTTGATGATTACGAAATACGGTTTTACGAACTTCCAAGCCTCCAGAAATTTTTGAATTCAAATTCTATGAATTCGGAATAGAAAAAATACAGATATTTGAGCAAAAAAAAGATCCCGTGATCAAGTCTGAATATTATCAGCTTTTGAAAAGAGTAACAAAACCTGCTAGTGTTATGACATCAAATGTGAATGAACTGCAAGAGAAAAAAAGAGAATTAAATTGTTGAAGTTAGCAATTAATCTGCATAGGGAGTTCCCAAAAGTCAAAAGCCGCTCAGCAATTATCGCTCACTTGGCAATGCCTTCGAGATTATTGAAGAAACACACAGGAAAACTCGAGACTTTTAATTTCAGTCGGCAACGCTGTTGTTGCCAATGTTTCATCCTCATGTTTGTAAATACACTTTTTGCCGCAGCGAATTACGTTCCTTAAACCTATAACAGTTTCACCCCATGGTATATTTCAATCAAGTCATTCTTCACGATTATTAATGCTATTACTTCCAGTTTTATTAGCTGAATCAAGAAAAGCAACACCTTGAAGTTACTGCTATTTTGGAATTCAGTTTTGTAAAGAGCTTTTTTTCAGGAATGTACATATAGCTTCCTTTCACTGCAAGCTTAAAGTCCTCAATGAAAATATATTAAGTGCTAACCAGTGTTGAATAAGAATATATTTATTTTAAGTGTTATTCTCAAAACAATAACAGAAGGAATATTCAAAGTTTATCGCTACTAGTCGAAGATGATAAGAGAATTTCATGATTAATAACAGCGTCTTGAACTGCAGTACCATTTGATTGACTTTTTTCCTGTGTTGTACCTGCAAATTTTTGAATTAATTACGATTCCTGCCGAAAAATCCTTGCCACATAATAATTTGTTTACGAACTTTACCGAAGTGTTGACTTTACAGTACAATTTCAATTTATGTAAGTTCAGAATCCATTAATTGAAGTGAAATCTAAAAATCAGCTGAGATACCAAAGGCAATAATTAATTATGTAAAATTTATGGGATACAGGGAGATGTGAGAATGAAATACTTACGTGCACCTTTCATTCTGGAAACTTGTTCAATAACCCTGAAACTGACAATCCATTAATAATGGATTTTCAGAATTGAAAGTCGCCTACATAGGTACTTGAAGATAACTTTTGTTCAACAATTGCAGCGTAAGCTAAAACAATAAAAAATATTTTAAGTGTTGAACCTTAAATCACGGATATTAAATCATTTCACAGCAAGCATACACGTGCCGAAAGTGACGAAGCCGACTGGTAGAAGAGAAAATTTAAAATAAACTCATGTCTTCGGCGAAAACGATAAAATCAAAAATAGTCAACAGTGAAACAAACCTTATTTGATAGTGATGAATTGGTGCTGCAGCAAATGGATCATTTTCATCAATTTCTAAATTTGCATCATTTTTCACCGTTTTACCTTTAAGAAAATAATATTTGGCTGAAAGGAACAGATGCACAACCTAATCTGAACAATAAACGCGAAACTACATTAAACTTAAAAGATTATTCAACGGTTCGCGACTACTGAGTAAGTAAATCAACCAGAAAGCAAAAGAAGTCAAAATTACTTGATGCGAACTGTTTTAAATGCCTCGGCAATTTATCAAAACAATGTCCAAAACTACGATCATCCATTGTAGTATTCCGTAAAGCAGCTGGATTGCGTCTATGTGAGCTGAACGGCGCAATTAAGAATGGATTCCATGACTTGTCATCATTCTGAAAATACATGTTAATTTAATTTGTTTTTTTTGAAAATACTTGAAAAGTTAGAACCGAATGCCGCAAAAACATTGCACTAAACAGACCTCCATTGGTAAATTTACAGAAGAAACGGTGACAGACACTGTCTCGAAGAGTTCACTTGTAAATCGTGAAGACATAACTTTAGTATTGCTCTCGCTCGAAGCGCTGTATGGTCTAAAAAATGTAAATTCAAGACGTTTCAATAATAGGCAGACTCATGATAAAGAAGATGTCAAACATTGCTTCGCCTGGTATCGAAACAACTGAAATGGATATGGTATACGTCAGTACACTGCTAGAATTCGTGATGCTAATTATCAAGCCATCCTACTTGATTCAACAACTGAAAAGTCTGCTAGTAATACGCAGACCTGACATGCAAACATGGAAATAACCTGAATGCACTTGATTTTAGAGTTTCATTACCACATTCTTCTGCAACACCACATGATTTCTGCGAAGATCCTTAACAAATAAACAGTCTTGAAATAGCAGGTAGATTCTTCAATTTATAATTCAATAGATTACTACATATTTCATGTATCGCTTTTTACAAATGGGTCCCTTTTGCACATAAAAAAGCGAAGAATTACGAAATTGAGAATGACAAGCTGAAGATCAAATCAAAACCTACCATAAAAGAGGTGAAAATCAAGATGAAAGGATTAATTTGGAAAACTATTCCGCATCTAAATCGACCATATTCATGTTATTTATAATAACCAATAAAATTTGGATACCTGCATGTGCAACATCGATTTCTGGATGAGATGAACTGCTTTGCTGTTTACTGATTGGAGCCTGCACAAAAAGATCAGTGATGTCGTAAGAATTTAATAATTGAATTAAAACATCAGTGCAGTGAAATTATAAAAATTAAGTGAGAATTTTCTATTTACATCTAATAAACGTGAACTGGAATCGGCCAAATTCAAGCGAACTGCATTGCTATATGGCTTTGGTCTCAATCTTGGATTGATAGAAGTAACTGTTTCCTTCTGTGCAACACGGCTATCAAAATTAGTAAATGTCGATATGCGTGCTGACGTACCCGCAACTGCTGTTGTATTGACTTCCTGTTGGCGCAAATTTCTCATGGCATCAATTAGACACAATGCTGGAACTTTCTGAAAAATGAATCTCAATATGGAGAAAACTGGTGCTATTAAACGACTCTATTTAAACTTAGTATTTTCAATATTTTCACCAATTTTTCGCAGTATAAAAAAGTACGTGTCTTAACCAATATTTGAACTTTGCGTCACCTACAGAAAATATGTGCATCATCTATATTACTTTCCCGACTGGTAATTCTACCTACCAGCTATAGAAATTAGCTTCCTAAATGAAGGCAAGACTTCTTTATATAATTAAAACAAGAACTGGCATTAAATTCATAGCTATTATATTAAATTAACATACATTTAAATTACCAATCGGAGAGCGCTGTCCGGCAGCCTTAAAAGCAAGAGTTGAAACTTGATAGATATCTGGACGGCGAACAAGATCTGGGTCAAAAAGTACCTCTAAAACTACAACGAATAAATTAATTGTCTATATATCAAAGAAAATGTATATAATTAATTGCCTTAATTTCTCAATAGTCCACTGTTAAAGATGGAGTACATTGTTACGGTTTTTCCAACAACGAAATGTTTCACAATTGAAAGTTTCATATCAGCACTTCAGGATTCATTACAGAAGGGAATAGCATATTCCAATTAAGCTCAAAACTTTAATCGTATTGAAATTAAAACTTATTTATGATGGCTCGTAGCTCCTCCGGATAACTGGGCTCAGTGGGAAAATTATAAGAACAATTTTGAATTGCAAGCGAGCTCTCGCCAAACGGAAGACTGAAATAACAGAGCCTGTACAGCATGACACCAAGAGCCCATATATCAACCTTTGTACCTAAAATTCAAGAAATAATAGTTTTCTGAGAAAGAATGAAACATTACTCATTACTCATGATCACATGTTATCACAATCAGATAAAACGAACCAATGGGCTTTCCCGAGTAAATATCTACCATTTCAGGAGCTCGATATGCTAGTGTCGTATAGCGATGAATCTCTTCTTCAATAAATTGCAGTGACTGTGTGTCCGACGATAAAACCTTCAGAAGAGAACAAAGTGAGCAGCTTTTCTTTACATTGTGTTATAAAGATTTAATCCTTAAAATGCTAAAGCAAAATGCTACGTCATTAATAACTAAAAATCTAATCAGAGTATCTACTACACTATAAAATGCATTAAGTTCTTTGATATAGAACATTTATTTTTTAAATGAAAGTCGGACGACTCAATTATTTTAATAACGAGGAGGGAAATGGATAAATAGTAAACACTGCAAAAAGTAACCTTTGTTGTAGCGCTTCCGAAGTCGCATAAAACATACACTGGTGAACCAGGACGATGTTCATCAATCAGAACATTTTCAGCCTTTAATTTTGCAGTAAAAAAACCAAACAAAACTTGTAATTTTCTATTCCCCTATTTTTTTGTACAGGACAAACCTGCGATAATTAAAGGCGTACCTTTAAATCACGGTGAATCACTGGAGTTTGAGAATGATGCAATCGTGCAACTGCTTCACATACATCACAAAAAATTTTCAAAATTTCATTTGCTGAGAGACATCGTCCCGCTAAATGCCGTTCATTCATCAGCTGCAACACGCTACCTGAAAAAGTAATAGTTTATTTATAAGCTAACACTTCACGTTTTATGATAAATAAATTGTGTAAAACGACAAATTTTTGAGAAGTGTTGAACGAATCTATCTAAATAACAGTATACTATTAAAATACTTTTGAAGAAAATAGACAAACTTTTATAATAAGTAGTAAGAAGTGAACACTCGTATACACCGCAATTATTTTTCAGTATCATATGATCTATATAAGACACAATATTTTTGTGTCCCGCCAAGCAACTCTAAATGCATATATCAAATGCTTTCAAGTTTGAAATACTCGATTAGAATTATTTCAAAAAAATATGAAAGTTAGACCTGACCGTTACTTTTATAACAGCAGCAGATAAATAACTGCAAAAATACAGCACGAAAGAAATACCTTAAGTCATCAATGTGTTAATTTGAATTGTAAATATCTATGCACAGCTCATTTTGAAGCTTTATTTCATGATTATCTCAAATCCCAGTGATTAACCTTCTTCGACTAATAAACTTGCAGCAAACAGTATTATAAATATAAATCAATGTAAATACTATGACAATAAAAACGCTGCTTTCAGTGCGTTTGAGAGTTAGATAGCTGTTATACATATACGCTCATTTCAGAAGCCAAAATTTCATCAAATGGTAAATGAAAAACTCACAACAATGCGACATTCTCTTCTACATGCTTCCAACTGCCGAATGTCATCACTGATAAACTGCCTTTTAAGCGCATAATGACGCCCCTGCTTATCGCTTGCCAAATATACAATCGCAAATCCACCTGATTGTTAAGAAAGTGGATGTTGAAAATATCCAATAAAGCATTTCACAAAAGAATTTTATACTTTACCTTCAGCAAGTCTTTTGTCTAAAGTCACAGTGTGATTAGGCAATTTTACGACTGATCCCCGCCAGTCTTTTCCATCAGAAGTGCCGGCATTTCCTGCAAAGAAAGAAGCCGATATCAAAATGTTTTACGAGTAGTAAGAAAGATTGAAAACATATTTAATGAATTTAATATAAATGAAGTATTTTGCAGTTTCTATAAATGAAATAATGAAGGAAGGAATTACTCCAAAGACAATATACTGCGATTGAAATATTAGATGGCGTGAGGTACTGCAAGCAGTAAAAAGTGGAACTCTTATTACTACATGAAACCATAATGACATTTCATTTTTCTCGTACCAACTGAAAACTACTATATTCGAAAACTTGCCAACCCCTACATGAATTTTACCTGGCTATTACTGCTACCACAAAGTTTTTGGTTTAAGTGCACCATCCACTGCTGCTTATTTTCGACTCAAACCGACTTCTGGATCTAAAGGATGTAAAAAAGAGAAAGAAAAGGAGTGACACGAAGTACTTAAAAACATAAAGCGTGAACCTCGGGAAGAGTTGTCGAGCTGTTGTGACTTCACACCTCCAGCACCTATTCCGAATAAATTCAATGGCATTTTCAGCCCTTAGTAGAATAACGTTATCATCAAGAATTGATAGAGCCCTTTTTTAATCCATTCCTTCGATAACAATAAAAAGCAGATGCATTAGATACACCAAGTTAAGAATGAAATCATATAAAATTTATAAAATTAAGCATTACAAAGTACGTGACTTTCGCAACTTAAACTTATTCAGTACCAAACATTCCAATCAAATACTGCCACTTCACCTACCATACAAGTAAAAAGCACCAGTTTCATAAACTCTTTAATATTTCATTAATTACATTATTCCGTAAACTTCTGCTACCCGACCAGTAATTTTCTTTCGACATGGAAACAGTTTCACGATGTTCAGAATTATTCAAACTGTGTATCATTAACTCTTTACCTGCAAACCGTTTCGGCGCAAACCGACAATTTGAGCATCTTTCGCTCCCATGCACGAACATCCTGCCAATTAGTAAATTTCACGTAAAAATCAACAATGTCTCGATTGCTATTAAAATCTCTCAACTTAGTACTGAACAGTTGTTTTCGTGTTGAGACCGGGTTGTTTAAATCATGAGAATTAATTGATTAAGATTTCGTTTCAGATAGAATATTTCGAGAAATATTGATGAAGAAAAGGTATTCCCGATATATTTCTCAACCAATGCTAATGGTGCTTATTTCTGGAATATTTTATTACATTCCAAGATGTTCAGTAGTGATAGGCTGTGTATGGTTGTCGTTGTCGGCGATATCTGCAGCAAATAATTATCTTAAATTGAAATTGTAACGATGCTGGAAAAATTCCGAGTGATGAGCATATGCTAATATAAAGTCATTTAATATATTGTTTTATTTGATCAAAGTTTTGCATATTCTAAAGCTACAATCAATAACTATTATTTTCTCCCATATTTGATATGTATATTTTTTATGGAGGAACAATTAACTGGGAATTTCGAGGAAATTGTACTGTACATTCGTTGGTAAATATGTGTGTATGTCGTATTTGAATGCAGTTAGGTGACCAATTTAGAGGTGATTAATTGTAGGATGTGTGTCTCGAGGAGTGATAGAGAATGGTGAGAGTAATGAAATTGATGACAAGAATTTGTTGAAATTTGAAAATCAGTGGGGAAAGGGACATGCAAGAATGATGAAGGTGACGAATGACAAGGAAACAGATATGATGTTGGTATGGTTCGTTCGGAAGAACACCGAGCGATATGGACGGAAGGCTCCGAAGTGCTGAGATAGAAGTAATTCAAACCAATAAAGCAAACAGATTTAAAGTGGTGACTTGATAGCTGTCCTCTTTGGTCAACTCACCTGCGGTCACTATTGTACAGTTTAACATATATACACAAACACACATCGAACTATGTAATCATTTCCCCACATTGCTTATTTGCTGATTTCCCATCTCCTCTGTTATACTCTGTCACGTTTGCTCAGGCTGAAAATTTTGACACTTCCGCATTACTCTTTGGGTAAGCATCTTCTTACTTAAATTTAAATTGAATGTTAAGTTTTTTTGGTTTTATTAACAATCTGGGTATTTTAATTAATATCTCCTTTCGTTTGATTCGGGAAGAATTAATAGGAACACAAATTTTAAGCTTTATACTATATAAGTTTACCGTGTCTTTGTTATCCGCACATAACTGTCTTAAACATATGGCTCAAAAAGCGGAACCTCTGGAAGCTTAATCTTTTTTTATATTTAAGTTAACTGCGGAAACTATCAGTGGCCGCTTCAAATAATAAATTTTAGACACTTATTATAAAGCTTGCAGAAAGAAATTATTTTATTATAGATAACTTTTTGCTGAGGTAATTTACCGCGGAGTGAACAGGAAAAACTTCATATGGAACATACTACTATTGCGCAAGTCTTTTTCTTATTTGATTAAAATCTCAAATATGCTGAATCATTGAGTGCTTCATCACTTTTTGGGTTTCTATTATTTTAAAATTAGAGTGACTGACATTCTTTCAGTTTACCACGTTGAAACATATATAATGGAGGTTAGTAAAGGTGTACAATTACTGTCGCTGATCATATAATAAACGTTTAGTGATAATCATTATATTGATAAAATTGTTCTTCGTTCGAGGATCTTATTAGTTAACCGTATTAGCTATCGCGTAATCTAAAACCTTCTTAAAAAATCCATGATATTAGTTAATCAAGCCAGTTTGGCCAGTCCCACTTTATTCTTCAGCATGAATATAAGATTATGAAATTAATGCATCTTTTTTTCACCAGAAAATGAATTCTGATTTAAAAAAATGCATTAAGTAAGTTGTGCTCGGAATTCCTTTTCAGATTGGTTTCAACAGCAGCAAGTGAAATTAAAAAAAATCTAAGCGGTTTAATCTATCATGAAAAAACTAGTAAGTTTAATGCGAAACTTTAAAAGGTTTTCTCCGATGGGGTGAATTATGCATGCGGCGAAGTTTGATCTGGTAGATTTCATTTCAACAACAGCGAGTAAATCATATGATGGACTTTTGCTAATTTAAAAAAGAATGAAAACTATGAAAAAATTTTCATTTTAGATAATGGTGATTATTTATGTTATTACAAAAATTTGGCCAGCGATAATCCAATCACATATTTGTGTAATACTGAATGCTGCACAAACGGCTGCTGCGCACTTCAGGAAATTAAAATGTTTGTTATATGTATTTAAATGAGGTGTTCGGGAAAAATCTTTCAGAATCATGGCAATCATTATAAATAACTTTCATCATCTATGCCAATACAAAATTAGTAAGTTTAGTCTTGTATTGGCATAAATGATGAAATAAACAGATTCATTTTAGAATGTCAAGTTTAAGATGATATTTTAAAGCGCTATCACCCATCCTAGGACAAACGCAAGATTCTATCTTGGAAACTGGAGTGCTAAATACAAGTTCTAGAAATGCTTCCACCAAATTCCTTTTTTAATTGTTTATAAATTGAACTATGAGGTCTCAGAATCATTCCAGGAGTGGAGGTTATAACTTGATGGTTGTACTTTTGTTAATATTCGTTTTTGCGATACTATTCACAGCGGCCGCCATGCTTATCATTTATTACATTTACAATCGTAAAAGCACCGAACGTGGCTATGAATTCAGCGGAAGTTTTACGGAAGATAGTGTTGTTGGATCACAAGTAATGTGCCGTTTTTAGATTTTGTATTGTTAGGAATGCACTTCCATTGTTTTTCAGAACCATTACTCACTTTCTTTTTGAAATCATCGATAGTTTCCGGATTTTGAAGACTTCATGGACAAATAATATCTCTTTAATGCAGAAGATGATTCACTATAAGTAGATCAAGAGAAAAATACCGCTCCTAGAACGGAAAGGATGACACAAACCTTAAAATTATTTTTCAATATTTCTGTTATTTAAATTTAGACGAATGTGTCATTTTAGGTCAGTGGACCTCCAATGTACTTTGGTGAACGTCGATATCTCCCTCATATCAATCCTGTAAAGTCATACTGATGTATAGCAAATATTTTTGGAATCTTTACTAATGTTGTTTATATGTTAAATGAAGTGATTATCTGACATGGATACGCAGTCTCTGTTAATTTATTAATGCATATATTAGTCACCATTTGAAACTATTCGCGACAGTAAATCCTGTTACCGCAGGCATTATTTTTAAACCGTTTGACTGAGAATAAAATTTGTACAATAATACCTTGTGTCACTAAAATTTGGATGGAATTTCTCCAGATTTTTGATGATGGTTTGTTTAAACGTCAAAATCTACCAACCATCCATTTCAGTAATTGTCATCTGCTAGATTTAATTAGTTTGTCTTTTAATTCTGCGCTTCTTAAAAAAAAACTCGAAATACTACACCACATAAAGTATCAGCAGCCTGGAAAATGATTCAAGGAAGTCATTACCAAAATTTCGCTATAGGGAGTTCAAAACTGGCACTTTCGAGGCGTCTATCGGTTGCTATGGTTATAACATAAAGCTTCGAAAAATATGACTAACTCCTTATTTTCCTTCATTTTGCTATTCGATATTTCCAATCTTTTTACTCTTTAGATTTTTGTTTGATTTCATAAGCGTTTTAAGAGCCATGAATTTCTTTATTCTTCAAATTCTCTTAAGATTTTACACCTCCTAAATGGTCTATCAATCTTCAAAATCCTGTGCACATACAATTATAAATTTAACGTCCATTTCACCTATTCTCTCGGAAAATTATTTGCTCAATTGTAATTTTGGTGCTTTCTGAACTGCTCTTTTTTCTTGATATTTTTACAAATCTTAAGTCATTTTCAACTGTCACTGGTACGTTTTATTCTCTGAAATAACTAGAATGTAGGAATGAATTCTACAGTGATTCTAGTTTAAATTTTTTCCTCTAAATTGACATGTTTCCATTTATGATTTTACACTGGTCGCAGAAGTCCAAAAAACTTGTTAATGTTACGTCAACTTTTCACCGACATCAATAAAATTTGCCATAATGGGTTATCAGTATTTGAAGAATTAGTGAGATGAAGAATGGAGCAGTATCACGAAAGCATGCCACTCGATATAGTGATGCGCTTGATGAAATGCTGGGAATTCCGTCCAAAAAAGAAAATATGATTCAAGAAGGTCAGTGCTTTCAATTTTGATACACTTTTACAATCATAAGTGGGAGATTCATTGTGGATTTTTAGAGCGTTAATTATCTGTATAGGTGATTTGAATGCAAGACTCTCGTTAATATTTCTTTGAGTTTATACAACTTGGCTTTCAGTTTGCAAACTTCAAGACTACCTATTTTAGTTGATCTATCAAAACAAAAGCAACTGGGAGAGAGACCAAGAACAAGACATGGCCGATATGGAGGGGCGGTTACAGCGGTTACAACCAGCGATTCATTTCCGTTATCTTTTCAACTTGGCTTTACGAACGTGCGTCGTCTCTCCAGTCATTTTTTGAGCCAACTAACGAAAAATATTTGCTATTTATCGAATCTTAAAAAATTGCTCCTTTCAAAATTTTAAGACTGTTATTCTTTTCTAAAAGTGAAAGCAATGGTTTAGAAAAGTGACGTAACCGTGCAACTTTGGCAGCGAGAATGTGAGGAGGAGGAAAGAAGTGATGATGAGAAGGAGAAGAAGGAAGAGTCTAACTTCCACAGCAGTGATGTAAATGGAACTGAGAAGAAATCTAGGGAGGATATATTACTTTTTTAAGTTTCGAACTAAAAAAAAATTTGCATGATTACTTGGCCTTAAGAAACTAAATGCATGACCGATTTTAGCTGTTTGTTAAAACAGCCAGACCGAATTGACCAGTTTTTTTTCGAGTCTAATTTAAAGTGTTCATCGTCCCATATACTCACTTAACTGACTTCTCTATTTGAAATGCCTCGATGATTTCAGATATAAAATAGAAACAATTAATGATAACTATGAAAGTGCCGCTGTGACGATTGCACAAAAAATAACATGTTCACCAGTGATTAGCACAGCAGAAAGTGAAAATCATTTTCAACATTCAATCGATACTTCAAATCAAGGACAAGATTCTCATCAATCAATAGAGACAATAAGGCGGAAAGACCAATTTTCTGATGTAGTGTCGAATTCGTCGGTAGTATGTCATCAAAATAATTTAAAGATTTTCAAAATCTTTGTCGAAGACTTACACTAAGAAAGTTTTGAATGATAAAAAAGTTACAAACTCCTGAATATTCAGGCTGCTAAGAAGACCAAAGCAACAGAAAGTCAGGTATCTGAGGGAAACTTATGTGATACATTTCGAATACGATCAATTTATGCAAGGAACCAATCAGATAGGTAAAGACACTGAAATCTAAATAATAGTTCCAGAAATCATTAACCAAATTAAGCCTATGAAACATATATGATACATAGAAAAGAAGTTTCCTAATTTTGCACAAAATTCAGTGAATTAAGGAAACCTGTTGAAAAACACTCGAGAACTACGGCTGTCAGTGAAAGTCCATCTTATGGGAAATCAGCATATGAGGTAAAAATCATTTCCAAATATTTCAAAAAAAAGTAGAAGGACCGAAAAAGATCCGAAATAATTGGTAATATTTAAAGATGCATTCTAGAAGTGGTTTCGAGAAAAATTGAGGCAAGAAAGAGAGAAGCGACGAAAACAGAAAGAGAAAGAAAAGGAGGAAAGAAAGGTACTGTACAATGCTGCTATTAATTCAATTAAATCGGTCTTGGCTTTGTTATATCTTTTATTTTTTTTTTCAAATTTTTGAATGGTTAAATTACAGGTGAGAGAAGAAAGAAGAAAAGAAGTTGAAAGAAATTATGAAATTTGGAAGCAAAGAAGTGATGAAGCGATTCGCGAAAGGAGGAGAAACGAAAAGGAAAAAGAAGAGGCTTTAGCAAGAGAGAAAATTGAAGAAATGAAGAGAAAGAAGGAGGAGGCGACTCAGGTGGGCTCGAGAAAGTGCGGGGTCTTCTTGAAAATATCATTCGTTAAGAGCGGATATGAAGTTGTAAACAAGACGCGCTTTTGGAATTATGCACGAAATTGTTAGAAAACGAAAAGTAACCAAAGCGTTAAAAACAGAAATGAAATTAATCGTGTTGGATAAATTTTTTAAGAAACTTAGATCTCAAAGG